>JAWZTI010000984.1:0-18002 GCA_039880955.1 Chlamydomonas urium | reverse complement strand
CCCTTCCCCTGACCATGAACGGCCGTTCATCCCTCCCCACACTCACTGACGGGGATCATTGACACCTGCGCCACACGCTTCTCTATCCGTGTGATGATTTCATCATCCCCCAAGGCGAAAAAGGTGCCGGTGCTGGTCCGCACTTTGCTAGCAATGGCTGCCCCAGAGTCATTATCAGCTACCATCGACGCCTCCATGTGGGGCTTGGCCTGTTGTGAACAGTGGCGAAGGTGGTGGCTCAGGAGGTGGTGTGCTGGGCAAGGTGTGCTGAGCATGCTGCGCTGGGCGGAGTGAGGGTGTCCACGTCTGCAAGCGCGCACAGCCATGCCATCCACTGCCAAGCCCATGCTGCAGCCTGCACTGCATGCATGCATGCATGGCGCACCTTCTCTATGATGTGGTCGCATTCCTCATCTGTGAGAAAGCCCTTGAGCAGGAATGCACGAGGCGACCATGACAAGTGGATGACCTCACCACGCCACTCCTCCTGCGCATGAGACAGCGACACGCCACCTCAGCGTTGGAAGGTGGCTCGCCAACATCCCGAAACACCCAGATCTTGGGCCCCCACCTGCAGCTCTCCAAAGCCAATGGTGTGTCCGGTGCCCACTATGACGCCCTTGGGAGCATCGCTCGTCGCCAGCACGGTAGCGCACAGTGCCAGCACCAATGCTGGCAACAACAGGCAGTTGCCGCAAGGGCCCATTCCGGCAGGCTATCAGCCGGCCCGCAATTTACAGCGCAGCGGCACGTCCGAATTGGGAACGCAGACGAGATACGACGAGTGTGGATTAGCAAGCAAAAATGTTGAAATGCACTGTGAACGCAAAAACGACAGGCTGCCAGAAACGCAAAAATCCTAACTGCAAAGAAAAACCCATACCATACCAATATGCCTTTTTATCATTAGATCGCCCTGGCCATATCTCAAGCCAGGTGGGTCAGGTCCTACGTTGTGCAGTGCTCCCCACGTCGCCACTAGGGCAGCAGGCTCTGCAGCAGGTCCTTCATCAACCTCCCAGAGGCAAGCGACACAGAAACAGCGGCGGCCCCTGACTCCGCCATAACCACATACCCACCCACCATCCTGCCCTCTGACTCAGTGTCAAAGCTCTCTGGTGCTGTGACAGCAGCCATTTCCACTGCTTCGGCTGCAGATGCCTCTGCAAGCACCTTCCCAGCGGCAGCAGCAGCAGGTACGTCAACAGCGGATGACTCCATTGGAGTCAGCTCTTGGGTTTTAGGCGGCACAACGCTTGCCTCCAGCACTTCATTTGCCAGTCGGAACTGCTGCTGTGTCAGCATGTCCCGGGAAATGCTGGTGATCTGCGCAGGGTGCCAGAGGCAAGGCGTACAAGCGCGTCACTCTCGCCTCGCCCCTGCTGCTCTGGCCCAGCCTGAAGCCCTGAGCCATACCAAGGCTGCTCAGCATGCTCACAACCACTCAAAGCTCCTGCGCCGCCTGGGTCCAACGTGCAGAACAAAGTTTGCGCCTGCCTGGGCATCCCGATTTACCCACACTGGCTGCCCTGCGTTTCTCGCCTGCCATGTGCAAACAGACGGGTCTGGTGCTGCTGTGACTGTGATTTAAACTCAGCAAGTTTGCCCTACATCTGCTTGGCCAAGGACGCCTTCTGCTCCGTCCTCTCCTGTCAAAATACGCACCAGCGCCGCTGCCTCATTCATCTGAGCGGCCAGTCTGCGCTCCTCCTCAGGGAGGCCCTGCAGCTGCAGCAGGGCGTCAGTGCTGGCTTTCAAGGAGCTGGAGTCGGCAATGATCCTCTTTGTCTGTTCCACAGCCTGCGCATCGCAACAGGTGTCACATTCACTTGTCATACCATGGCCTTTGTGCACATTCGTGCTGTCAAATGCGTGTTCGCACCTGCAAGGACTGATCCTGCACAAGCACCTGCTGTGATGATTTGCCAAATGGCGGCCAGGCGGCTGTAAGCAGAGATTGTCAGCAGCAGCAGCTGTTGCGCACAGTGTTGTGCATGACTGTGTTACTCCAAGTCGATGCAGCATCGTTTTGCGGCTTACCATGGGCTGGAGCACTGGGTGTGCCAAGCAGCAGCGCCATCGCCGCTGCGCCGGCGAGCAGGCGCGCTGGCCCCTCCTGCTGATGCTGCTGCTGCTGCTGCATCGCGCTGCATCTGGTGCGGGCAGGTGCCCTGCTCGGATGCTGCAGCGGAGAACGCAGCAGACGCATGGGACGAACAGCTGCCATGCCTGCGGGGCTGCCAAGGGCTGCGCACGCTTGGGTCTGACTTGACGGATGCTACAGCCCTTCAAGTGACAAAATGCTCACATTCATCCAACTTGATGCACTGCTGACAGAGGTTAGTGTTATAGAAAGCTTTTCAAAACGGCAGCACTATGGCATAGCTTGCTGATGTACAACGTCTTCCGCACAAACAGCACACACCGTGCAGTTTTGCTCAAGCTACCAATTGGTACAACGTTTGCACCACATCGTGCAAGGCAGGTCCCAGTCAGGTGTCTCATGGCTGATGAACTGGTGCTGCTGACCCTCCCACGCACACGTTGGGTCCTATGACATGGGCTGGGTACAACGTAATATTAGTGATGTGCCTGATTGCGCAGGCCTGCTGTCAGCAGTCTTCAACCACATGCTGCTGTTACACTGCTTTGTCAACACCACGCAGGATCACCTGCTCACGCAGCTTGCCGTCGATGAGCAGCGGCTGCAGCAGCTCCCGCATCGTGGCTGCTGACCTGCCCAACATGTCCAGTGCGCCCCAGCCCTGGGCGCTGCTCAGGAGGCTCGTCATGAAGAAACTTCTGGCATCTGCTGCCTTTTGCGCCTGGACCTTGAGCGTGGCTGTTCTGATTGGCACTGTTGCAGCAGCCGGCCAGGTGATGCCCACCACACTCAGCATGGCATGGCCGCTGACACACTGGTACATGCCCAGGGTTGCGTGCTTGACTGCATCCGTTCCAGCGTTGGCGGCCTCGTACTGTTGCAGGTGCAAGTGAAAGAGGAACCCATCGCGGTAGAAGCTTTCAGAGGACACTGCTGAGCCCATCCTGCCCAGCTGCTGCAGCTGCTCTGGAGTCAGTTCCCACACTAGTTGTGACCCGTATCGGGCACATGCTGCCTGGGGCCAGCAACCCACTGCGGTGCACCTTTCCACGCCCAGCTGCCGCTGCTGCTGTTTCTGCAGCTGTAGCAGGGGGCTGAGTACGAAGGCACGCCTGCACTGCTGACCCCCTTGTTTGCCAGCAGCGTTGGCAGGTGCTGCATGCTGCTGCAGCCCTTAACTGCCCAGGTTGGGCAGCACGTGAAACTGGTGCGCTGAAGTTAGGTGCAGCACCTGCACTTGGCGGGCCAGATGCTCCAGCTGAGCTGAACTCATCCTTACAAAACCCAGAGTAGGCCTCTTTGCTGCCACCCAGGCCGACAACTGAAATACGACGTCGTTCTCGCTGTGCACCAGCAGCTGGTCTGACCCCGCTCATGCCAGAATCGCCGCAAAAGGCAGGGCACAGAATAGCCTGCGCCATGCCTCACTGCCGGCCACCGTCGCTGCATCCTGGTACCGCTGCACAATGTACTGCTTGCAGGCGTCAGCCATGTCACTGCTTGCAACCGCAGCGCTGGAGGTCAGCGTCTGGACAGCAACATTATGGCAAGTGTCGTTGACGGTTTTGTAGACTGCGTGGTCGTGCAGCCCTGGTGGCAGTGTCATGATATGCCTGAGCAGTGCAGGTGTGGCAGCGCCCGTTCCCTGGGCAGCCAAGTGCTCCAGCAAAAGGTCGGTGCAGGTGTCGGCCTGGTAGTGGCCCGCCAACCACAACATTTGTAGTCACATCTCAGGCGCTGCGTCCATTGGCACCTGCTGCGAGTACATCAGCCAAAGCAGCTGCTCCATGGCTTCAAGCCGGGCTTCTTCCACATGCTCCACAAGCTCATACCGGTAGTGTGAGGAAGCTGCTGCGGGACCGCACCCCTGGCTTGGCTGCTGTGACGGCTTACAGTCGCAAGTCAGACATGCCTTGAAGCAAGCTGAGTGTTTCTTGAGAAGAACGGCGCGAGTGTGATAGGTCCGTTTGTGCTGGTGCGTTTGCTGCCGAGCGTCACCCTGCTGCTGCTGCTGCTGCTGCATCTTTGATTGAGCCTCCTCCAGCTCCTCCGTGCTCACGTAGAGGAGCACATCGGTGTCCTCAGCGCTGTTGAAGCAGCTGCTGAAGTCTGTAAGCCGCGGCATTGGACAGCGTGGCGCCTGCAAGCACTGCAAGAGGCAGCAGCAGCACGCACAACGTGTATTGGGTGGTTGGAGCTGCAGCAGTCCTTCTTCATGCTTTCTAGGCCGCAGCTCACCGTCTGATCGCCAGGAGCGGCGAGCAGCTCCTGTCAAGGGGCGCCAGGCGCAGCGCCCGGGATCCGGAACACGCCCGACCGACACTGTCTCACCGCTGCGCGGGTCTTCAGGTAGGCGAGTATGGCAGAGGCGCCCGCGCGCGTGCCTCCTAGCTCTGGCCGCTGCTTGACCCCACCAAGCCACACCAGCCTAGCAACACATCCCAGGTATGGCCACCAGCTGACGGACCGGCGAGGGCACTGGCATCACCAGCTCCACACGCTAGCTCTGGCCGTCCGCTTGGTCTTGTGCTAGCCAGCTGGCTTTGGCAGTAGTAGCAGTGTGTTTAACAGTCCGGGGGGCACCACGGGGGCGCATAGGCAGTGCACATGAGCATCTGAAGCGCCCCCCACAACACCCTGCTGCTTCCATGCGTTGAAATCGTCATGATACCAGCCAGGCGCAGCGTACGCACGTTATGCAGACGTGTCCCTGCTGTCCTTGCCACTGTACCTGCCAACCTGTTGCAGGCGCCTATGCTCTCATGCAGCAACTCAGTAGCAGTGTCAAAGGGCACCTTTTGGGAATATATCGAGAGCACCCAATCGGCTACACGAGCTCGTGCAACGCCTCCAGGCCTGACTCTTCCACCAGCTCGTCCATCCCTCTCAGTGTTCAGCTGCTGCAGGTAGGTATCAGGTGCACTCTTCCCCTAGCTACCTCCTGCCTGTGCCTGCGTCTCCTGCTTGAGAGGCGCTGCCCATGAGTCTGACCGCGACGACAGCGGCACAGCGGCAAGAAGTGACTACTTTCTGCAGCTGCGTGGCATTTACCCGTGTGTTGCCTGTGTGCTACTTCTACTTCAACCAGTCACTTGGCAGCAGTTGTGGCTCTGTCGCATGCACATGCACAAGATATAGCTGGTGGATGTCGCCCATTTTCTGCGCCGTAAAAATTGATATACACACTGCCCTTGTAAATACAGAGGGCTTTTATCGGGAGATAAAGGCGCCCACACGCTACACCTCAGCAACAGGTTTTGCACCACAACGGGGACGTCAGCGCGTTTACCAGAGTGCTCTGCACCCTAGCAATGGCCTTGCAACGTACGCTGCCATCCCCAGGCGCGCTGCGCTCTCGGCCGCCTGCTCACCTCCAGCACCGACCCACGTCCAGACGCTCAGTGAGACCATGCGCAGTGGTGCGACAGGTGCCGCCAAGTCAGTCGGTCGGTGGCCTGCAGGCAGGGCCGTCCACGCCTCAGCCTGACTTCAGTGAGGTGGACAGGCAGCCACTCAACGCAGCCATCATGGCTCTGTTCAGGCGCAAGATGGTGCAAGCATTGGGGGAAGACGTGCAGGAATCAGGGTGAGGATTGCTGGGTTGATGTGCTGAGCGCTATGGATGCTCGTGTCTGGGAGACGCTCTGACCTGATGCAAATATGGTCGCAGGTATGATGGCATCATCAAGCTGACCAGACGACTGAACTCCAAGTTCCCTACCAACCGCGAGACTCAGGAACGAACGGTCGGAATCTTGGCTTCCTTGTTCCCATCTTGGCTGCCCAGCGCATTCAAGGTCGGTGCCCAGGGGCAGCTGCAACTGCGATCACAAGCAGCAAGCCTACACAGCGGCAACCCTGCATGCCACCCATACACCCAGCTTACATCAACGTCTGACATGCTGGGCTGTTCTATCTGCGCTTTGCGACGCAGGTCATGTTTTCCAAGCCCATGCCTGAGCTGTCCTGCAGACTGAATGCCTTCGCTACAGCGCTGACGTGCCAGTGGCTGATGGGCCCTTGCAAGGTCAACGACGTGGACATTGATGGCGGCAAGGTGAATGTGCAGCGAGCATAGCGAGCGTGTAGTATGCGCACCTCTGTTTGCTGTGCCCGCGCTTGCAACCACGTTGGTTATCTGTATCGCGATGCATCTGTCTGCAGGTTGGTGAGGGCCACGGCGTGTTTGTGGAGCGGTGCAGGTACCTTGAGCAATCAGGTTGCGCCTCAATTTGCATCAACAGCTGCAAGGTCCCGACACAGGCAAGTCGCTAGCTCTGTGGCCAAATGTGATGCCCAGGATGACGACCAAATGCAAGCAGGCGTGCGGTGGGTACGGTGCCCGTCATCACCTGTGACTTTGTCGCTGTTATCTGCAGGAGTTCTTTGCCAAGAACATGGGCCTTCCTTTGACCATGACTCCCAACTACGAGGACTTCAGCTGCCAGTAAGCTATGCTGCACAGCTTAGTGCAACAAGAAGACGTTCATAGCGTGCACAGTGCACTTGTCACCACCTGTGCGTTACTGCGATAACTGCGGTGTCCCTGCTGCTGTGCATGACTGGGTGTAGGTTCTCGTTTGGCAAGACGCCGATGCCGCAGACGCAGGACCCATCATTCCAAACCCCCTGCTTCAACCAGTGTCCGACCAAGAAAGTGGCGGCTGCGTTCTGTCCCAAGGTGCAGCCGCTCGATGCATGAGATTTACGACGGTGCGGGAAATCAAGGCGCTGTGGTACGGGGTTGTTTTCTTGACGGGATGATGATGTTTGTATGCCTTTGCTTGGCAACAAGTAAGTGTTTTTGTCCACACTGCTGCACTGTGATCTGCGGCTGATTTTTGCCGTTGTGGCTTCTTGCCACCTGATGTTCATGAATCACTGATCAGCACTTGCATGACTCTGTTTTTGTATGTGCTGCCATTTTCAACATGCATAAACCTATAAACCTGTTTCTACATTCAGCTCAATGCCACTGAGTGCAGTGCTGCAGCTGTTCCCCAGTGGTCCCAGCCTGTCGCTCGCCACACCTTCAGGTCCATACCTTGTCCTCTGAACAGCGGCACTTCTGGCTAAGCAGCCTGCGCACGTACAGCAGCGTGTTGCTGAGAGCAGCGTCAGTATCGTCGCCCGCATCAGGCGCAAACCCGGCCAAGTTTGAGTGCCGGGCGAGGACAGCTGCGGCCAGAAACATGGCCAGCCTTCACTGCAACAAGTGCTGCCAGGCGTTTGAGCCTGGCGGAGCTGCTCGAGCCGTGTCCACAAGCTGCGGACACCTGTTCTGTGAGTCGAACGTGAAGGGACGCTGCGTCGTGGTTGGTTCTCGTGGCGCTGCTGAGACGGCGCCACCGCTCTCGCCACCGCAGGCTCGACGTGCGCGGAATCCGCCATCCCACTTGGCAAAGACAGCAGCTACGTCTCGCAGTGTCCCATTTGCGACGAGTCCCTGATGAAGAGCAACCTCAAGGTGGTCCCAGTGCTGGCCAATGCATCTGACATCAGGGTGAGTGGAGATGCTGTTGTTGGGGTGTGCACAGTCCTGAGCATCGCAGGCAGCAGCCGCAGAGCTGAGCAACGCGTCATGCAGAATGCCAGTGCCATATTGACTGCATCCCAAACCGGCGCACTCTGTCCTTGCGTAGATGGCGCTGTTTGGGCAGTCGCCAGACACCATCATGCAGACAGCGCTGGCAGCCATCAATTTCTACACGGTACGTTGTTGCAGCATGGGCATGCAGCCGATGCCAGCCCTGATGGGCGTGGTCACATGCAGCTGCTGCATGCAACTGAGCTCACAGGTGCAGCAGCAAGTCATGTCCAGCTTCAGGGAGACGCGCCTGGCAGACAAGGCGATACAGATGAAGGAGCAGTGCAACAAGAAGCTGGCAGAGGTGCACACTGCGTACCAGAACGCAAAGCGCAAGTACCAGGCCATTGTGCAGGAGAAGGCTGGCCTTGAGCAGGACACCAAGGAGCTGCAGGAGAAGTACCGGCAGAAGTCAAAGTGAGAGTGTTGTTGTTGCAGCAGGGAGGGAGCCCAACCTGAGCCACACGCATGGCATGTTCATGTGCAGGGACAGGTGCACCACGTCCGAGCATTCAGCAAGACAAAAGTGTGACTTGCACTCATGTGCATGCTGACTGCTACCTTGCTTTCCAACAGGCAGAACCAGGAGCTGCAGAAGATGTACAAGGAGCTGCAAGCGCGTACGGACAGTATGCGGCGTGGCGGCGGCAACGGTGGCGGTGGCATGCAGATGATGGGAGCGATGGGAAGCATCAGCAACATGTCACCTGGTCTCAGCAACCACAGCGGAGGTGGTGGTGGCCACATGGTGTGTGGGTTGAGGGGGGGGCCATACAGTGCAAGTGGGGATGGTCAGTCACCCTAGCGATGCCAACCCCAGAGTCAGGTGTTGGCCTAAGTGCTGTACAAAGCTGAGCTGTTTGAGCGCTTGCACCTGTGCATGACACCTGTCTTCAAGCTTTGCAGCTGCAGTTGAATGATCAGAGCAGTGTCTTGCCCGCCACTGTGCAGGTAACCACAGTGCACCGAACCCAAGTGTACAACCTGGGCGGCCTTGGTGGGCTGGCTCCAGAGCTGATGAACAGCAGCGACGGCATGTTTGGTGCGTCGGTCATGCAAGGATGGTGTGCACTTGCTTCTGTATGGCGCACTCACACTGATGGCTCGCCGTGTCCTGCTGGCGCTGCTGCGTGGCAGGTGGCAAGAACCGACAGCAGCTGCCACCAGCACCTGGGTAAGTCTTTGCCATGCAGTGCCTGCTGACTCGGGGGACTGAGGGCAGTAGACATTTGTTTCCCGCCTTATGGAGGCCTGTCGGAGGGAATACGCTGAGCTCTGCTGGTGGCCTCACCCCATGCCCTCATGCCTGCAGGAGTGTTGCCTCACACTTCAGGGACGAACGCTTTCTTACCAAATTGCTCTGATGAGCCATCATCCCGCATGCCACCTGCGCCACAAGCTCTCTGTTGACTTCCTGCCGCCTTGCCTGGCTTACTATGCACAACTGAACAGGATGCGCTCACCTTCACCGTTCAAGCCCATGGGCCAGGGCCCCATGGACACCTCTGCCCAGGCCATGCACCGGCGTGAGATGCTGCAGCTGCTACCTGGTGGCCCCGGCGGGAACCAGCCATCCAAGTTGCTGCCTGGTGGCGCAATCGGCTCATCTCGTCGCGGTGGGTGCTGCCTCACATGTTGGTGTGACATGCTGGGATGTTTTCAAACAGGATGTGTGTTAAACAAAAAAGCCAAGAAGTGTAAGAAGATTGATTTTGTACCATGCACTTGCACTCGCGTGCACACAAATGCATGCTTTCATCACACAACCTCCTTGTGCTGTGTCGCTCCTTTCTGCAGGTTTTGGCATGATGTGAGCACGCAGCCTGTGACGCGCTTTTTGGCTGGCCGGCTGCAGACCTGCATGGTGCTGGTGATGTGATTGCGCACAGCAGCATGCCATTTTACAGTGCTCCAGTCAACATGGCCAAAGGGCACATGACCAAGGGTTGATCACCAGCTGTGATCAACGGATATTGGACCAACAGCAGGATGACTGTAACCACGTAGCAGTGGCGTGCGCTCTGCCTGGCCTAACAGCACATGCAGGCCCACAACTCCTGACAGTTTCAACTCGACAGTTATGTCATACAATTTGACCTGAAAAGAATTTCGAGTTTTTCTACTGCACACAACCATTGGCAGGCCTGCTCAGGTCGCTTGCATCGCTGTTTCAGTGATCACACTAGCCTTGGCAGTTCGTACACTGGGGCCCTTGCAGAGCCTCTGGAGTCCCCCTGCTGTGACACTTGCGGCGAGGCAGGCCTCGCGCCTGGAGGCATGTCAGGGAGCCCGTTCGGGGCCTTGCCTGTTGCGCTTGCCCTCCAACCACCTGGCGCCAGCTTGGGCCCCACATCCGCAGGAGGTAGGCCTTCAGCGGGTAATGGCCTGCAGTCCTCATACCTGGAGGCAGAGAAAGCACGCACACACCAGCGCAGCACACAGAATGTAATGGGTTCATGGTGCTGCAGGGAGACGGTGTCAGACACTTATTTGCAACTCATCAAGCCCATCACATAGCCAGGTACCTACCACGTCTGTGGGCCGCGCTGCGCAGGATCGTAGGGTGCCTTTTTTCGAGACGTGAGAGGGGGCGAGTCAATCCCGTTTTTGGGCCCACCCTTGGCTGCCTCCATCTTTATCTGATGCATCTTGGCCGTCATCTGCAAAAATAGGCAATCAAGTGCGCAGCAGCAGCAGTGAACCTCGTGCTCTGCAGCGGCGGCAGGCGCATGGCATTTGCGGTCAGCGGGAAACACTCCCCGCTTCTCACCTGGTAGGTGGGGATGTGCGGTCCAGATGTGTTGTCCAGCTTGTCAATCGGCCTGTCGCAGGCCATGCAGCGGTACCCCAGCACGGCGGGCTTGCCTGCCAGCATGGCGTGGTCGCCCTCCACCACCATTGGAAGGCCCTGGGCCACGCGCTCCTTCATGACCTTGATGTCGCGGGTGACCTTGCGCATCTGTGCCTCCAGTTCCTGCACAGGCAGTGCCGTTGTGCGATGATGTGGGGCTCAGCACGATGCTCAGCCAGTGGCTTAGTCAAGAAACATCGTTGCTTGAGCTTGAAGAAGTGATATCTTAATCTTGAGGCTGTGATTGCCCGCAGCTTTGACCGCGGTGTCAACTTCTGCCATGCTGTACTCACCCTGACGCCTAGGTCCTCAATGCCCTGGCCGCGCCCAAAGCTTGGGTTCTTCAGCAGCGCGTCAACAGTCGCCATCTTTTGGGACTGCGCATACAAGCCAACAGGATGCATAGCACGCGGCAGTCACTCACAGCTTAGAGCAGATGTTTGTGTTGCAGCAGGGTGAGTGACAGCATATGTGCAGTGCATATCAGCAACAAGCAGCCGGACCACAACGCAGCTGCTGGTTGACATGCGCGCAAGCCAGGCCTTGTTGACACCCAGCCTGCACCCAGCCTGCACCCAGTTGCATGTCCCTGTTTCTGGGGTGCACTTGTCAGATCCTTATTTCCGCAACAGGCCTTGCTGCTGTTGACCAGGATCAGATACTGTCCTCACCATGCGGTTCAGCACCTCAGGGTCAAAGAAGTCCATCTTGTGGCTGACACTCTGCAGCAGCAGGCAGGCAGTGAAATTCAATTCAGGGTGGCGACGCCACGAGCGCAATGCAATCAGCATCAATCCATGGCCCATTGCCCGATGCCTGCTGTGCTCAGTAAAACGGTCACATGGGCATACGATGTCAACCCCCATCCTCAACAAGTCCTAACTGGCAGCTTTGAGCTGGTGAGCAACCTCTGCTGCCCAATGTGCACTTCAAAGCACCGCTCCCATAAGGCCCCACCTGTGAGCCCAGCAGCTTAAGCAGCCTGTCGTACGCGCCAGCCGCCTGCCTGCTCTCCCTACCGCCGGTGGCGTTGGGGGCAAGCGAGGCGTGAGGCATTGGCGACTGGGGCGCGCTGCTGTTGCTGGCTGCGGCACGGGGCTCCAGGCCCACTGCCAGGATGTTCGTCGCATGGGCCACCATCTCCAGCTGGTCTTTCAGGGCCTGCAATCCCCAGACAAGCAGGCAGGCAAGAAACCAGCAATGAGCAACAGAACCTTGAACAAATGCTTTGCTGGTGCGAGTTGGATGTTCTTGCTGATGTGCCACAGAGTAACCAGGGCCAGGGTGCCGGCTTGCAGGCAGCGGCCATCCACCCTGCAGGCTGTTCACCAGTTCTCCTCCCTCTCACCTGCAGGTCACCACGCAGCGACTGCACCGACGCCATTGAGTCCGCCGACTGGCCAGCCTGCGGCTGCGCGCCAACCGCCTCCTCCTGTGCGACTGCTGCAGCCTGGTGCTTCGCCGAGGGGGGCTTGGAGGGCAGCCCCAGGCCGGAAGCTGCACGCTGCTGCACCAAGTTGTGGCGCATGCGCTCCACCTCTGCGTACATGTCACCCATCTGGTCCGCCAGGCGGTTCAGTTCATCCTGTGGGAGGTTGCAGCAGAGTGCATGGGCATGGAGGGGGGGACGGTGGTCATCGGTCAGAGAGAGGGGTCATGGAAGCTGTCACTGCTGATTGGAGATAGCCAGCCTTCCCATCCTCCTCCACACCTCACAAAGCTCGACCTTGATCAGCTCACCTTGCGCGCATAGTTGCCATTTAGCTCCTCCGTAGTTACGACGTCGCTGCCCGTGCCTCCGCCTGCGCCGTCCACGATCAGCTGCAATCGCATGGCCTCCAGGTCTTCCAGGCTGGCCTTTCCATCCAGCGCCTCCTTCAGCGCAGCAACCTCCGCCTTGCCCGCCTTGTCTGCCAGCATGCCCTGGATCAGCTGAATGAGGCCGTCAGTGTCTCCCGCCCCGTTGCCGCCACCGCCGCCGCCGCCGGCGTCCGGTAATGCAGCGCCAGCGCCTCCCGGAGAGCTGAGGCCGGAGGTTGCGGCGGCACCGCTGCCGGGACGGCCGGGGCCAGCAAGGGCCATGCGCAGGCGCAGCTCGTCCAGCGCGGTCTTGTCGGCCTTGTCTGCCAGTGCGATGCCCAGGTCAGACACCTTGTCCGCAAGCTTGTCAACCTGCTCGTGATGCAGCGCGTGAAACGGCCCGGCACGGCAGAGCACGGCACGAGCGTCAGGCAAGGTTATGTAGGCACGTGAGAACCCAGGGCGTATAAAAGGCCAGGTACAAAGCTGACTCCCCCCTTGCCGCACCTTGGCTGTGTCGGCCTTGCCCGCCATCGCCTCTTTGAGCGCCGCAACCGCCGCCTCCAGCGCCTCCAGCCCGACACTGCGGTCCTCGTCGAGGTCACGCATGCGCAAAGACAGCGCCGCGATGTCACGTGCGCTCGATTCGAGGCGCAGCTGCATCTCCTGCCAAGGGGAGATGGATGGGGAGGGAGTGGATGGTTGGAGCCGAACGGACAGGGATGCAGGGGAAGAGCGGAGGGTTGGGGGATGCCTTGAAAGGTCAGCGGTAGGGATTCTAAGGTTTCGGGGAGAGCAGCGTAGCAGCACATGGAGTCTGGGCTGGTGGAGTCTGAGCCAGAGGAGTCTGCGTTGCCTGTGGAGTCCTTCACAGAGATAGCTTGAAAGAGCTGAAATCTGGCACACCACGGAGGTGGACCACAAGTTGGAGGTGTGCAGGAATGCTGCCTGTGACAGAGCCTGGAGAAGGAACCACAACATGCACCTTGTCCCACTCACCTCTGGTTGAAGGCCGCTGAGCTGCTCCCGCATGGCCTCCGCCTGCTCCCGCATGGCCTCCGCCTGCGCCCGCAGCTGCTCCACGCTGCGCTTGTCAGCCTGCAAGCGCCCAGGTTGCAGCGCAGCCCAGAGCCGTCAACAAGACATAGTTGAGCACACACGAAAGCATGTTAGCTGACACTCGGCGCTAAAAGGTGGTTGAATCGGAGCATCGCTGACAAATGGGATGCAGGGGAGGTAACAGCACCAGCCTGCCGGCCGTATCAGGCGCTGAGCACTCTGAAGCAGCTCTGGCGCTTGCAACAAAAAAGCTACAGCGTCACAGGGATTTCCCTTGCTGTGCGCCAGCCTCCCTGATGCGTGCCCATATTCCTCTGGCTTCCCACCCTGGTGAAGCCAATGCAAAGGGGCCCCTCCCTACCTTGGCCTGCAGCTGCTGCTGCAGCTCCCCGAGGGCCTGCCTGATGCCTGCCAGGTCCTCCGCTGTCCCTGGCGCTGCATCACCACCCAAGGGACTCTTGAACGACGTGCGGGCCGATACACCGCCACTGCCGCCACCCCTGCTGCCGCTGCCGTCACCACCGCTGCCTGCTGCCACAGCTGCCTCGTCGGCGTCAGCGTCAACGCCGTCGTCCCCTGCGGCCCTCGCGCTGCCAGGCCTCTCGGCACCACCGGCCCTGGCGTCCTGCTCGCCTCCCCGTGCACTCCCTATCCTCCTGCCGTCCCCTTCTCCGCCCCTGCTGCTGCCTAGCCGTGCGCCGCTGCCGCTGCTGCCACCGCCGTCGAGCCCCCCGTGAGCGCTCGCAGCCCCAGGGCCAGCACTTGCTGCCCTGCCGCCATCACCCAGGCCACGGCGCAGCTCCTGGAAGGCACACAAATTGTACCGGGTGATGATGCTTTGTGAGTCATCCAATTGAAGACGTTGAGCGTGCCGCAGTCCCTGCTGTGTTGTGAACACACCCGCTTGCCAATTGCATCCTCAGGCAGACTGCTCACAATCCATCTTACATGTAAGTGAGATTACACTGGTGCTGGTTCATAAGCTAAAGGGTGTACCCCTGGCACAGCCGCTTCCACACCGCACCTCAAGTCCAGCCTCAAGAGCATCCAAGCGCTGTGCAGTGGCGCTGTCATTGCCCCCAGCCGCAGCCTCCAACACCGTGCCTGTGGCTGAACCTGGCGCTGCCGATGCACCTTCCAACGTGCCCATGCGCTGCTGCAGTGCTGCGACCTCATCTGACACATTCAGCAGGCTCTGCGCATGGAGCAGTGGAAGGGGTGGCGGTTGTGGTTGTTGCAAGTAGAGTCATGCTGTTCGAGCATCGCTGGGGGGCAGCTTAAGCATGCTGTGGCGGTGCACAGGTGCATCGCATGGGCAATCCAGTCCTGACTCACAGCACTGGGCAGCTGGTCCTTGTCCAGTTTGCTGTCTATCTGTTCAGCCAATGCCGCCTGCGCGTCAAAATCGAACGAGTATATCGGTGCAGGCCAGGGACGTGGGCTGCGAGACGCGTGAATCTGCGCTGCTACAGCTGGGGCGCTCGAAGTTGTGAGGGCATGCGTTGGCACTCGCCTGCTGGGCGCGGAGGGCCTCGATCTCTTGCCGCAGCGCGGCATTGTCATCGGCAAGCTGCTGGACCTGTGATTGCAGCTCTGCTGCCGCAGGTGTTGCAGACCCTGCAGCGGGGACCTCCTGCAGTTTGCCCACTATCCATCGCAAAGTCTGCTTCAGGGAGTCCACATCGATAGCCTGCACCACCTGCACGCTCTGCGTCTGCAGCAGGCCGTCCAAGTCTATGCCAAGCTCTGCCTCTGCCATCAGGTGTTTTGAAACGCTTGAGTGTTTAGCAAGGCTGCATGGGGGCGCTCAAGCCGTCGTTTGGGCGTTGCAGTGCAGCTTGCTCGTAGTTCAAGCAGCTCGCGTGCAGTCCGAACGGGTCCACACTTGTTCGCACGAAATAACTCTGCCTTTGTAAACAAAGGCTGAGGGTTCCTTTGGGCGTACAGCACATCGGCAGCCATGGCCAACTTGCAAACGCTTGCCGAGTCGTTCCTGGCGGACCTGGACGAGCTCTCAGACGACGATGAGCCGCAGCAGGAGGACATGGATGAGCAGGCGGACGAAGATGACGACAAGGCAAGCCATTGCACCGTCAGCGTGCATGCACCCCTGCATGGCCATGCAGCACCCGGCTCTGCATGTGGGCGGGCGCTGGGCAACTGGCTGGTGCGTGCCATGCATCCATGCAGATGGATGACATCGAGGCGCTTAACTACGACGACCTGGAAGCGGTGGCAAAGCTGATGAGCAGCGCACGCTACAAGGACATCATCCAGGTGTGTGCGCTGGGGAACCGACCAACCCGCGCCTGGGCCCAAGCCGTCAGCGTACAAGACTCAAGCCCGTCACATGACACTGGGCTAAAGAGGCCGCACACAGCTCGCAGCTGCTCAGTGCATGGGTCCGCATCCACATCCACTTTGGTCAGATGTGCTGCTCACCGGCCCTTGGCCCTGCTGGCCCTCTGCTGGATTTTGTTTGCAGCGAGTGCGAGCAGCGGTGGACACAGACCCCAAGGACGAGGACACACGCCCAGCCTCTCTCGAGGACGACCCAACTTACCAGTAAGAGGGCATGCGGTTGGGCAGGGTGGTTGAGGAGCAGGTTAGCGGCGGCAGATCGGAGTGCTCTGTTGCACAGCTTGGCAGTCCCTTGGTCTGCCACGCCCCGCCCCGCCCCGGACTGGCTGCGCTTTCTTGCTCTCCATTGATTCACACTGCCATGGCGCTTGCAGCAGCTTGCTTGACGTCCGGCTGCCTTGCTTGCCTGACGTACAGCCACACCGCGCCTGTGCTGCTGCCTCTGACACGTTGCTGCCCGCTTCTGTGCTGTGCTCTTGTGTGTGGCGTTCTCGTTGCGCAGACTCCTGGTTCAGTGCAACAAGCTGGCAGTGGACATTGACAATGAGGTAGTCATTGTACACAGCTTCATCAGAGACAAGTACAGGCTTAAATTCCCAGAGCTGGAATCACTGGTAGGTGGCCTTGGAGGAGCGTGGTTGGATTGGAGCGGGAAACGCACAGTGGCAGGGAGCGCAGAGCGGGGTGCCTTGGAACAGGGCGTGGCTGGGCAGCATGCAGGTGGCAGGCTCGTGCGTGGTCGTGGCATGAAGTTCCATGAGGCCAACCATCACCATCAACCAACGCTTTTGCTTCCTCCCCATCCACCTTGCTTGCTGCCAGGTGCACCATCCTGTCGACTATGCGCGCGTGGTGAAGCAGATCGGCAACGAGATGGATCTCACCATTGTGAACCTGGACGAGATCCTGCCTGCGGCCACGGTCATGGTGGTGACAGTGACGGGCACGACGACGTCCGGCAAGCCACTGAGCGCCGACAACCTGAGCAAGGCCATGCAGGGGTGCGAGATGGCGCTGCAGCTGGACGAGGACAAGCGCCTGGTGCGTTGGGATTGAGTGGGGCGGTGTGGGGAGTTTGGGAAGTGTGGGGTGCCGTGGCTTGCCTTGAAGCGTGGGGTTACGCGGAGGTGTGATGTGGGGAGTTCGCAGCTTAGCGGGAAACACCTCTGACGATCATTGTTCTACCAGAAGCTGTACGCGGATGTAGGTTGTTAAGCTGAAGGGATGTGCTTTGAGATATCTGACAGCAGCGGCAGCAACACAGCAGCAGTGGTTAATTAGGCGGTGCCTTTGTCCAGCCGTCACAAAGAAGCCCCTGGGCCAGTCACTCACCATGCTGCTCGCATGGCCAGGTGGTTGCGGTAGCATTGATTTGATTTAAGTCATCGCCACAGTGCTGACTCCCCACACACTTTCCACACTTCCCACACTTACATCCACAGGTGCTGAGATTCGTGGAATCGCGCATGCACAAGATCGCGCCCAACCTGTCGCTGGTGGTGGGCTCGGAAGTCGCGGCGAAGCTGATGGGCGTTGCAGGAGGGCTGGTGGCGCTGTCAAAGATGCCTGCGTGTAATGTGCAGGTGCGGTGGCCAGGAGATGGGTAGCAGCAGGTGGTGCATGAGGACGAGCAGGATGGCTTGGCACTGAGCAGCTTGGGTTCAAATGCACATGGCAGTGGACAGCCGAGTGAGGTTGGGGGCGGGGACGCGTATGACAGCTTGCAAGTTGTGGCAGGACGCCTTGAAAGACAAACAAGGTTGCGGGAGTTGTAGGTGTTGTAGGTTGTAGGTGAGTACAATTGCCTTCAGCCGCTGTGGATGATGAATCGGCAGCATCATGAGGTGGATTGTCTGCAAAGTTACGCAGTGGCAGCGAACGCTCAGAGGGATGCTGTCTCATTGCAACCCCTTTCGATCGCATCTCCTTGTGCTTCCATCTCCGGCCATCAACACTGTCGTACAGGGTTGACCCCTTCTGCTGGCACACTTTTCCACACCTGCCATCCCACCGGCTACCTTACCTTGACCCCGGCAGGTCCTGGGCGCGAAGAAGAAGACAGGGACGGGCTTGTCGACAGCCAACGCCGCATCACACCAGGGCTTCGTCTCGCAATGCGCCATTCTGATGCAGCAGACGCCCCCGTCGCTGCGGCTCAAGGGCACGCGGTTGATCGCCAGCAAGTGTACGCTGCTGGCCAGGGTCGATGCGTATGGGCAAGACCCAACGGTGAGAGAGGG
>JAWZTI010000982.1:1943-18015 GCA_039880955.1 Chlamydomonas urium | reverse complement strand
TCACGTCCCCCCACGCTCAGCAGGTTGGAGACCATATCGCGCTACCGGAGCCGCCTCGTCCTTTGCCTTCTGGCAGTACACGTTGACGTTGACCGCATCACTCATGTCCAGATGAAGCTTCGTCACAGAGTCGCCGTCCATGCCTTCGTGCTCGGGGATCTGTGGTTATCCGCAGGACAGGGCAATCATGAGCAAACTTCAGCAGAAGCAACAACTGCTTTGATGAGTCGCACAGTCGCCGTCCATGCCTTCGTGCTCAGGGATCTGTGGTGGGAAGAAGACAACGCAATCGCACTAAGCTCCAAACACGCAACATACAACGTGAGTGAGTCATGACATCTATGACGCCAAAGACTGGGTATACAATGTGAATGTACTCGCCCTGCCAGGCGGTATCTGTCTTGGGCCCCAGGTCAAAGCCCCACCCTGACTGCGCATTGCCATGCATCTGGGCCCCACACTTTCATCTAGCCCCCACAGTCACAGCGGACGCCCCTCTACTCACCCTGCCTGAAGCGATGTAGGTCTTGGGGCCAAGGTCAGTGGTGTTGGCCCAATCTAGGTGTATACTATCCTATGCTTACAGCCCCCACAGTCACGGCAGGAACCCACTTGACTCACCCTGCCTGAAGCGATGTAGGTCTTGGGGCCCAGGTCAGTGGCGTTGGCCCAGGGAGGCAGCATTGACGCCAGGTTGAGGGGCGCTCGCTCTGGCAGCGTGTACAGGGGCATGGGAAGCATCTCCTTGAAGTCCTGTGGAGTGAAGCAGCAGCAAAGCTTGCTCTCAGCTCTGCGTGAAACACGTGTTGCAAGCCAGCCCCACACATTCCACACATGCCTCTAACACCTGAGTTCCTCCTGTGAGGAAACAACAGCATGCATCCCCACCTCAACAAGCCAATCCTGTCGCCCCCACACCTTCCTCGCGTGCCTCACCTCATTGTGGCGAGGCAGCCTGACGCCAAAGTGCACCTTGTGGGGCCAGTCCTTGATCTTGCACATCGACAGCATGCCATTCCCCACCCAACAGGTCCCTCCTGTCCCCACACGTCGCCCCCACACTGTTCATGTATGCCTCACCTCATTGTGGCGAGGCAGCCTGACGCCAAAGTGCATCCTCTGGGGCCAGTCCTTGACCTTGTACATGGGCAGCTTCTCCCCAACCATCTTCACGCGGCCATTCCCAACAGCCACCACGCCGGCATCAGGTCTGTATGCAGCCCGCCCTCCTGTACCTACTCCCCCTGCCAGCCCTGCTGCCGCTGGCCCTCCTGCTGCTGCCCCTGCAGAGCCCGCCAGCCCTGTCGCGCCAGCACCTGCCAGGTCACAGTCGGCGCCGCTCTTCAGGCCCGCCGCCACAATGGCGGCTGGAGGCTTTGAGGATGCCCGGCGCAGCGCTGTGCCTGCACCCGTGCCTTGGCCCCTGCCGCCGCCGTCGCCACCCACGCCGCCACCGCCGCCGCTCACGCAACTGCCGCTGACTGCTGCGCCTTTCTGGCCGTCGCCTTTCCGGCCCTGGTCCAGCCGCTGCGTCTGCCCCTGCTCCTGCCCCTGCTCCTCGCCCTGGCCCTGCGGCGGCTGAGCTGCTGCTGCACTGGCTTGCGCCCCGTTCTCCACCACCCTGTATTCCTGGCTCTTGACCAGGTGGTCAAAGAACTGTTGCTGGGTCATGGTGAAGATACTGCCGCTTGAGCAATCGAGCACCTGCGTGCACGCATTCACATCATTGGAGGCGGTGGAAGCGCATTGATGCAGGCTCTGATGGGCAGACAGAATGGATGTTGAGGACAAGCGGCAGCAGCAGTGGCGGCAGCGGCGAAATGGCAGCGCGGCAGTGGCAGTGCATGAGGGCAGGAGCCTGTGTCAAAGCAGCGCATGCCCAGCACCAAACTTGCGGTGACGCTCAAGCGCTAGCAAAGGCATCAAGCAGCAGCTAGTCGTTTATCTAAAGTCCAGCAGGCTGCATCAAGCTACCATGGTGGCGTGTAGACGTTGACTCACAGCTCGAGCGCTAGCAAAGGCATCAAGCAGCAGCTAGTCGTTTATCTAAAGTCCAGCAGGCTACATCAAGCTACCATGGTGGCGTGTAGACGTTGACTCACAGCTCAAGCGCTAGCAAAGGCATCAAGCAGCAGCTAGTCGTTTATCTAAAGTCCAGCAGGCTACATCAAGCTACCATGGTGGCGTGTAGACGTTGACTCACAGCTCAAGTGCTAGCAAAGGCATCAAGCAGCAGCTAGTCGTTTATCTAAAGTCCAGCAGGCTACATCAAGCTTCCATGGTGGCGTGTAGACGTTGACTTACAGCTCCCTTCCCGAGTACCACATGCACAGCACTCCCCAGCACCCACTGAGCGTTCCTCCTCACCTTGAGCTCGTTGTCCACCAACCCTGCTGTGGAATGACTGTTGCGCCCTCTGTCCCTGGTCGCCCTCACCATCTCCTGCATGGGAGAAACATGGACCCAGCAAGGCGAATGAATGACATGAAGGCCAGATCCAACGATCAAGTGGGGAATATAATCACTTTGCACACTGATGTTGGCCAGCTGTCCTCACCAGTGGCCTCTGCGCCTCAACAAACCATGGAGGCACAGAATCAAGAACTAGTCCAGGGAATGAATGACGCTGCCACCTGCCCTCACCAGTGGCCTCTGCATACCTCAACAAACCATGGAGGCACAGAATCAAGAACTAGTCCAGGGAATGAATGACGCTGCCACCTGCCCTCACCAGTGGCCTCTGCGTGCCTCAACAAACCATGGAGGCACAGAATCAAGAACTAGTCCAGGGAATGAATGACGCTGCCACCTGCCCTCACCAGTGGCCTCTGCATACCTCAACAAACCATGGAGGCACAGAATGAAGAACTAGTCCAGGGAATGAATGACGCTGCCACCTGCCCTCACCAGTGGGCTCCGGGCCATGTGCCCCCTGGCGTCCCCCACAACACAGTACTTATGTTAACATGAAGAACGATAATGACATAAACATAGGCACGAATATAAACATCGGGGAACACCGATGTTGCTGCCTGCCCTCACCGGTGGGCTCCAGGCCATGCGCCCCTTGACGCCCCGAACAATCACAGGCCGCCGCTCGCCCCAGTGCTCAAGGAAGAGCGCCATGTACCTGCAGCGGCAACGAGAGGAGGAGACAGAAGGTTTCAGCACCCCTTCAAACACCGCTGCCACCATTTGGCAGCATGCGCTTGCGTACACAATGCATGTCAGCACTTTCACCCAAACATCCTTTAGGGGGTGTGCATATGCTTGAATGTAATATACAGTTGACCCTGAACGCTGCAGCCGCAACTCACTCCTGAAAGTCAGCATGGCCCGGCTTCAAGCTGTCGGCGTGGGGGCAGAACAGCATCTGGTCCTCCACTGTCAGACCATGTATGATGAAAGGTACTACTGTCGAGTTCAGGGACCCTTCCTTCAAAAGGGGTGCTGTGCCTGCCTCGGGCCCTGGCGGCGCCCCAGCTGTTGTCTTTGGCGGTGGCTGTGGCAGTGGTTGTGACTGCGACCCAGGCACCACCGCAGAACGGGGATGAGGCTGTGCCTCAGCGCCTGCTTCTGCCCCTGCCGCTCCCTGTGGCTGTGCTTGCGACCCGTGTCCAGCCCAACCCGCTGCCCGCTGCACAGGTACCGCAGCGCCTGCGCCTGCCTCGGTATCAGCGCATTCCCTTTCAACCGCGCCTGCGCCTGCCCCCACGACTGCCCCTGCAGAGGGTGGCAGCTGTGCTCCAGCAGCCAGCCCCGCCACTGTCCCTGTCCCGGGCTTAAGCCCAGTTCCTGATTCCGCACCAGGAGCGCCTGCCTGCACACATGTACCTGCGCCCGCCAACCCATGTACGCCTACCGCCGCATGTGCACCTGCCGCTGCACGTACGCCTGCCGCCGCATGTGCGCCTGCCGCCGCATGTGCGCCAGCCTTGCCGCTCATCCCCAACTGAGCCTCTGCGTCGCTACCCCCACGCTGCGCCTCCACCTGGCGTGGGACACCCCATGCGGCAAGCCTCACGTCCTGCTCGGGCAACCACCTGCCCCAGCACCACAGGTAACCGCCGCTCCGCGGTAACCGCCCAACCACCAGCGCCGCCTGCACCTCGGCTCCGCTCGGCCGAGGTGGCAGGCCGGGGCGCGTGTCGTGATACAAAGAGCCATCAGAGGCGGCGGCAGCTGCGGCAGCAACAGCCGCGCCACCCTCGGCTGCAAGTGCCTTGCCAGCGCCTGACCTGGCCCTCATCCCGCCCGACGCCTTTGCAACCCCTGCCGCCGGCTGCGAGGCCGTCCGGGTCTTTGCCTTGGCCGTCTTGCTGATAGGCACAACTGCATCTGCTGGTATCCAACTGTGTGGCACATTTGTCGCCGACAACCGCTGCGCCAAGGTTGACGCAAACGTGCGCAGCGCGACACCCGACGCTGCCCCTGTCCCAGACGAGGGTCCTGCTGATCCTGACGAGGGTCCTGCTGATCCTGACGACGGTCCTGCTGATCCTGACGACGGTCCTGCTGACCCTGACGACAGTCCTGCTGACCCTGACGACAGTCCTGCTGATCCTGACGAGGGTCCTGCTGATCCCGTGGGCTGCCCATGCTCAGCAACAACTTGCCGTAGGATATCCAGCCGCTGAGCGCCAAAGAAACGATGGGCATTGAGGCGCTGCGCCTCTCCCTGCTTCCCACTCTTTGAGCACTTGGGGTTCAGGCAAACCACTCCAGACATAATGGCCGCTGCAGCAGCACCCTTCATGCCCTGCAGGGATTGATCCAACTTCCTGTCCTGATCCGTGTCCCCCTTCTGCTGTGATTGCGCTTGCCCTTGCCCCACACAACCCTCCGTTGTATGCTGCTGGACCTGCCCCAGTGCCTTATCATCGCTGCCCTCCTGGCCAGGCATCTGCAAGCAGCCCTCCGATTGCACTTGATCCTGGCCCTGCACCTGCCCTGGAGCAGCACGCTGCTGCTGCCCCCCCTGCTCCTGCTCCTGCGCTTGCTCCTGCCCCTGCCCCTGTTCCGGTTGCTGCGTGTTCCCCAAAGCAACACCCTGCCCCTGCCGCTGCCCCAGAGCAGCGCTCTGCTGCTGCGCGCTTGCCAGGCGCTGCCTCCTCATCCTTGCCTCCCGCAGGCAGGCGACGCACATGTCCCACCCACACGTGCCGCAGGTGACGTGCAGGTTGGCGATCGAGGTGGTGCACCGGTCGCAAAGCGCCCGATTAAGCTCCATGTCAATGTACGGCACGTCCTCCAGCCGCGGGTACCTGCACAATGGCAGAGGCAGGGCAATACAAGGAACCAAGTCACAGTGTCTGACACATGTAGCAGAGCAGTGCGAACTGGCACCAAGGCATTTGCGGGAAAAGGGCAGCCGGTGTGCAAAGGATCAGTGGGAACAGGCGCCAAGGCAAAGGCGGGTAGGAGCAGCTAATGCATGGCATCAGCACACCAACTGGCACCAACGCACAGGCGGGGTAAGGGCAACCAATGCGCAGGCAGGGTCTGTACAGGGTGACGCTTTTCGCTGGCAGGGTATGCTGATGAGAGGCAATGGAGCGGACAGCGATGGCCTGACCACAGGGTCCGCTCCTGCTATTGTCAAGCAGTCACACGCTGTGCAGAGTTCTGCCCCTTGACTGTGCACACCTGGGAGGTGGACAGCCGCGTGATGCATCATGTGCCTGCTCAAAGGCTGGGCTCTGCCAACCCGCGCCATTATCAAACCCCTTATCCTATCCCATCAGTGTTATCAAATTAACCCCAGCCCTGCTCCTCGATCAACAGCCCTAATACTCACTCCAGGCGCCTAGCCGCCTCGTCCATCACACATCCAATACTCACCCCATGTGCCTGGCCTCCTCCTCATTCAGGCGTAATCCTCACTGCGTGTGCCTGGCATCCCTGTCCTTCGGCTACCCTACAGATCCTCACTGCGGCGACCTGATACTCACCCCATGTGCCTGGCTTCCTCCTCTTCTTCCGCAACCAGCTGCGCCACCAGGCTGCCCATGATGTCAAGCAAAAAGCGCGCCAGCAGCTCTTGCGTCGCTTCCGAATAGCCAGGCACCGGCAAGCCGGCAGTCTGTGGCAAGGGCCAGCAGCAGGTCAGGGGCCGCACGTGTGTTCAGAGTGACTTGCAACCAAGAGACATAGCCTCAGTAGAGATAGGGTGATGTGTGCACTGTCCGCCTTGAGCGGGGCCCCTCCACAGGAGTCAGCGCCCCCAGCAACCAGACGCTGTAGAATCAACAATCCAGTCCCTCTGCCGAATTTGAGGAGGACCCTGTGTCTGTCTGGCTCTGTGACGCGTACACACACAGCTACGTGCAGCTCCTGCATGCCATCACGTATGCAACAACTGACCCCACAACTTGTGTGCAGCTCCTGGGCCTAAGGCATCACCCCGCCTGTATGACAATTCATTACTGTGAATGAAGCGCCCGCGTACCTTGCGCATGCAGACCTTGCAGTTGCAGCAGCTCCGGCAGCTAGGGCAGGCCTGCCACGCCTGCTCATACGTCAGGCTCGGCATGTGGGCCTCCATACACTTCCTGCAGTACGACTTGTTGCAGGTCGGGGTGGCCCCACACTGCACATACACGTGCTGGTTCTGGCAGAAGTGGCAGGACTTGGTGACCTGGTCAGGATCCTCCCCTTTACCGCTGTAAAGGAAGGTGCGACCACACGCGGCACCCCAAAACATCTTGTGCGGCCACTCCTGCCCGCTCTGAGTGAACAGCTGCGGCCAAGGCACCTCTTCCGCCTTGCCCTGGCGGTAAGTGCGGCTGAGGTCACCCACTGCCGGGGTCCGGGGCCGCGCCGGAGCGGTAACCGCAGCGGCGGGACCCGTTGCAGCGGAAGCGGAGGGCGCATCAACAGACGCAGAGTGGACTGCGAGCTTTGACCCAGTTGGCGTCGGGCCCTGATGCCCTGCAGGGCAAGGTTTTGGCCCTTTGGCACCCTTCTGCAATCGGCCCTTGCCCTGGCTGCCCAGCGCAGTGGCGGCGCCATTCCCGGAGATCTGAACGCCAGTTGCACCGCCTAGGGCTTCGCCTGCCGCAGCTGCTGCTGCCGCCACAACGACGATGTCGGCAGCTTGCGCCCTTGCCTCTCCACCCGGCAATGACTCTTGCCCTTCCCCTGTGTCACACCCTTCCTCTGGCGCACTGTCCACACCCTGATGCGCTGCGCCACAGACAGGCTTGGCATGCGTTGGGTTGGAGGTCCCATCAGCACCCGTGGCTTTCCCAGCTTCCACCGCCGTCGCCATCGCCGCAACGTCCCCATCCTGATCAAGATCCTTGGTGCCGCCGCCAGGCTGTCCACAGGCGGCCTGCCCGTCCCCAGCTGTGGCCTGCTGAGGCCGGTCATTAGGGCAGCCCGGCATTGCTCGTGGTGCGGCTGCTGAGTCCAGCGCTGCTGCAGTGGCCTCTGCATTAACCTCTGGCGGTGCCAGGCACATGGCACCGGAAGACGCATGCTGAGTCTCAACTGCAGCTCCGCTGACAGCCCCGTCCGCACTCCCATGCTTGTGCTCCGATGCATCCACCATGCCATTGACCGCTCCATTCAAGGGCTTTGACCCCATCATGCCACGCTGCTTGTCACCAGACAACCCGCCATTGTGGTCTGCATGCAGCGCATCTGCTGTGTCATCAGGCTGCCCAGATGACGACCCGCCGTTCGTGCATGGAGCACTGAGCGTGTTGCCCTTGCAAGCTGTGTGATGCTCTTCGTTCACTCTGCCGCCTGGCTCACTGGGTGGTGCTACAGCTGTCAAGTGGACATCTGACATTGTGCAAGTGTGGACCGAGGACTGGCGCACCGCATCCACGGTCGTGGTATCCACATGGCTGCCATCACGGCCGCCATGCGAGCCCTGTAGCAGAGCACGCAACGCGAGCGGTCAGGCAGATGCGCGGCGCGTGCTATGCGCGTCTTGGTTGCTCTCTTCCGCTGTCGCGAGGAAACAAAGGCAGCAAGCGCACCTGTGCAGATGCCTCAACCATCCGAGCGCGCTGCTGGTGCTGCGCGCGCTGCAAACGCGTTCCTAGGCTTCCCTCATCAACCCGCAGCAAAACACGGGTTCAAGCATAGACGTTCTTTTCAGTGCTGCGCTGCTCTGAGGATGTGCGATTTGCAAAGCGCAGCAAGCACGAATTGCAGCAATTCACACTCAAATTCAACTTGGAACAGTTGGGGACTGATGATCGCCGTGCTCTCTAGTAAATCCACATCAGAGTCTGTGAGATTGTAATATGATGACCGCCTTGCACTTGTGCCAACTCACATCAGAAGTTGCCACACACGTGACATCACGAACACATGTTGCCTCACACCTCTCCATCCTGTTCAAGCCAATATTTTCAAGGCAACACTTACATGGGCGTGCCAAAATAATTGATGCGAAGCAGAATCAAGTTGGTGAACCAGCAAACTCAAATAAACGAGGTGCTATGAGCACCCAAAATATGGCCTACCATTCGCAAACAACATTGAAACCTGCAATGATTCATCCCTAAGCATGCATGCTGAGAGCAAGGTGATGTATACAGGCACACACGTGCGGCGTCGGACAGCATCAACTGTAATAAGCATCCCCGCAACATGTTACAATTACGCGGACGGCGCGGGGGGATTCTTGACGAAAGCAACACCCTTGTTTATCTCAGTCTTGAGCTGCGCAAGCATAGCGTCAAAGTTGGACTTCTCGAAAGCATCCAGCTCGCCAGTGCCCAGAACCTTGGACACGCCGCTGGGGCCCAGCAGCACTTTGGTTGCGAAGTAAGGCACGTCGGGCACAACCTGCATGGCAGCAATGCAGGCATGAGGCAAGCAAGTGCACAGAATTCAGATGGCTTGCACCTGTGGGCGCTGTATGTCTGTGTTATTGCAAGGGTTACCCATCACCAAAGCAGAGTGGCTCGTACACAACGGCAGGCAAACGTAGCAGGCACCAGCCATGGTAATCTCAGTAGCCGCCCAAATCGACCCACAGCCCGCACAACACTCACGTCTGACTGCACAAATGCGCACTCGTAGATGTTAGGCTCGCCGTTCAGACCAAGAAGCACGGACTCAGCCATGCGCGCAGCAGCGTAAGCCTGCATCGGACAGGCACAAGGTTGCGGTTCGTGGGTCATTCCGGGTCAGGTGCAGCAACGGGGTATGAGATGGTGTCTGGATTTGTCAGCATGCCATGTGTCAAACCCTTCCATCCAACTGTATGAGCAACAAGGCAGCCCCATCCCTGCCGTGTCGCTGCACTTCTCCTCAACTCCGCGGTGATGCAGTGCGCAAGTAAGTGTGCCAACATCTGGGCACTCAATACTGCCAAACCCCAGCATCCGACTGCGGCACTCACCATCGACAGGGTGGCAGACCCCTTGCCGGCCTTGGCCTCCACAACAACAGTGCCAGCATTCTGGATCTTCTCAGTCATGACCTTCTTCTCAGCCTCCGTGAAGGCAACAGGGGGGGTTGCCTGCGTGCACATGCAATGGTGGGCCACAGATGTGAGGTAGTGCAACATGCAGCCCTGATGCGCCCATGCTGAGCCCGACTGCCACGCCCAGAGCCAAAAGTGCGGCATGCTTTTGCCCACTGCGCACCTGGGACAGCAGAGGCAGGATGGTGACGCCAGCATGGCCACCAATGACAGGCACATCCACATCCTTCACATCCAGGCCTTTTGCCTCAGCGACAAAGGTGTTGGCACGGACAACATCCAGGGATGTCACGCCGATAACCCGCTTGGGGTCATACACGCCCAGCTGCTTCAGGGCCTCAGCAGCAATTGGTACGGTGGAGTTCACGGGGTTGGTGATGATGCACAGCACTGCCTGTATACATGGGTTGCACAGCGGGAATCCAGTCAGGCAACGATGCAACAACTGATGGTCGATATTGTTAAGGGCGCGTGTTGAGAAGAATCACGCGCACAACCATCGTGCACGCGGCTGACGCGCGCGCATGTGAATTGGGATTGCGCAACACTCGTTGTGCACAACTTACATTGGGGCAGTTCTTGCCAGCAGCCTCGACCAGACCCTTGACGATGCCTGCAGCAGGGTGAAGGATGTAGCCTTAGCCGTTGTACCAACCTGAAGCAGGGCGGTGCGCTGGCGACTGGTTCTGGCTGCTAGATACCCCAAGCGCACCTGCGTTCACGTTGAACAGGTCGTCGCGGGTCATGCCGGGCTTCCTGCGGGCAAGCAGCAAGCCTGACGTGAGCATAGCGTTCCTAGGCCTCCGATCGCTCCGCTGCACCAAGTTGCTGCACCTACCTGGGCACACCAGCCGGGATGACCACAACGTCTGCGCCCTTGAGGCAGGCGCCTAGCTCGGCATCGCCAGTGAAGCCGCTTACCTGCAGAGGGCGTGCGTGGGAGGCGTCAGGCATCCAGGAGGACTGGGCGGCCCAAAGTGCCTTCCTCTGCATGCACCCACCTTGACGGGCGTGTTGCAGTGGCTCAGATCCGCTGCCACGCCAACAACGTTGGCGATATCATACAGTGCCAGTTCGGTCACCAGCTTGTTCATCTTGAGCAGCAGCGCCAGGGGCTGGCCGATGCCTCCAGCGGCACCCAGCAGTGCCACCTTGCGGGCCTCGACGGTCACGGCCCTGCGGCGGCTGGCCTTGCTAGTAGGAGCGCGCACGGGCGCCGCCCTGATGGGGCACCCGCACACGCGGGAGCCTGGAACGAGGGAGGGCAAAGGCAGCATCGTGAGTCGGGAAAAGATCTTGGGTATCAAGAAGTGCGTGCTGAGCGTGCAGGAAGCACACCTGCAACGTGCTTGGAGGACAGAGACTGCATGATTCGACTTGTGGAACAACTGGCCCGTCGCAGGGAGGATATGGGGCTGAAGGTCGGGCCCCACACTATTCAGTGTGTCCCCCAAAACGGTGAGACAGCTGCGGAGCACCCAGCGGCCCAGAAGCGGGCCAGGCGCCCCCTGCCTGGAAGCATGGCTCACTGCGCACCCGCGCCGGCAAGCTTGCCTTCTCTGCAGGCTTCCCAGTGCTGGCTGGCCTACCTGCAGCGTGCAGCGCAGCAGGTGTGGGTGCAGGGGAATCTGCCTGAACAGCAGCATGCCATACTCATGTCTTCATGACAAGGCAACCACTTGCTGCACACCAAGTAGGGGCCGCATGTTACCAGCCGGGCCATGCCCAGGCATGTGCCACCAACGGCCGAGGAGATACAGGCGCTGTGTGCCTGCGGCCAGGCAGAAGCGCTGCTGGCGTTTGTGCAGCAGCAGCAGCAGGTGGGCAGGCCATGAACAACATGATCAATAGAAGACCATAAAGGGGCGCTTCACATGGCTGTCTTGGGTGCCGACACACAGAATACAATGCACTTGTTCTTGGGTTTTGGGTATGGGCAGTTGGCAGAAAAACTTTCTTTCACAGCGTCACACCACATGCTGTCACGCACGCACAGGCGGCGTTGCAGCAACACCTGGTGCCACGCTTCTGGGCCAGGCTGGCAGACGCGACAACAGCGGGCAACGCCAAGAGCGACGTCAATGCCTCAACTACTCAGCTCAGCACTGCTCTCCAGGTCTGTTGCTCCCGCACAGCACCTGGCAAGTCCCTTCAGCAGTCTGCTTGTGTGCTGTCCACCCACTGAGCACACAGCAAGCAGGCAAATGGGTGGAGGCAAAATGAAACGTCTTGTGCCTTGTGCAACCTTGGTGTTCAAATGTCAGCAGGCTTGTAATGCCATATCTGTTGCAGTGCTCCAACACTTTCGAGTGAATGGCGAGTTGGTCATACCTGCGCCACCAACTGCCCTGATCGTGTCACTCTTCATGGCAGGAGCTGGCGGGCGCCGTTGAGGAGCAGTGTGACCAATTGACACAGCTGGGCGACAGCATGCAGGCCCATCTGATGGCGGCAGCAGCAGCAGCAACAGCAGCGAAACTTGGCCCAGACCCCGACCTGCCTCCCACACCAACGTTCACACCTGCAGCCCTGGGCGCAGCGCCCCTGTGGAGCCCCATGCAGGTCACGCCTACCCCTCAGCAGCGACAGCAGCAGCAGCAGCAGCAGCAGCAGCGGGATGACGCAGGGGCTGGTGCAGCTGGGGGCGGGGGTCCGGGCCTCCCACGATGGGGCACGCCTGCCTGTGGCGTTGCTGCCGGAGGGGGTGTGCAGCACTTATCATCGCCCAATGCTGGGAAGCAGCATGCAGCTGGAGGGAGCATGGCGAACACAGCGGCGGCACTGCACCAGCTGACTGTCAGGTGGGGATGAAGTGGTTGAGGCAAGACAGAGGCTCAGAACATATTGCATACAGACTCGATGCGTTGCAGATGTGCTTTCTACATTGAATGCGCCTGGGACATGTCCCTGATATGTCTTTAAGATATTATAGGTCTCAGGGTACGACACTTGGAACATCTGTCTCAAACGGATATCATGGTTTGAGGGTTTGCCATCATCCAGCTATGCTTTGCAACACTGTTGTGACCGAGCCGCCCAACCCTTCCTGTTCAGGCACCATGTGTTGGTGCACGCCATGCTGACATCAGATGTGTCGCCGTGCGCTGTGTCCTTGCCAGGTAAGGTGTGTCGCGGCAGTAGTAAATTGCTATCTTGATATCCAGTGTCACTGTTCCTGCGTTTAAGCTTGCCATCTAAAGGAGCGGTAGAGCTTCTAGGCGTGACCCGCCAGTATCTGTTTGCCACAACGTTGCACTCGCGGCACTGCTGCTAACAGTCCTCCTTTACCCACACCTCTGGACCTGTTGACCCCCGGCTGCGCTCAGGCCTGCTGCAGCGACTGTATGCCGCCATGCTGCAGCGAATGAGCAGCGCCGACGAACAGGAGCTGCTGGCGGTGCGTCGGAGCCTAGAATCAGCCGGTGCTAGTGCTGGTGCTCGTGGTGGTGGTGGTGCTGGTGGTGATATGGACAGCCACATGAGCGACAGCTGGGAGACTGCGCCAGAAGGTAGGCAGTGCTCGTGATGGGACTGTGTGCTGTTGCACATGCTTGGAGGCCGCGTCCTGGTGGGTACAAGTGTGGGGCCGCCAGTGGCAATACGATGGCAATGTATGCTCTGCACAGGATGTGCTCCAGAAGGGTGAGGGGCAGTGTGACATATCACATGATCCTTTCCTTACCCTGCAATCTTCCTCAGAGGTTCCCTCGCCTTGCCAGAATTTTCCTCATCAAGGGAATCCCCTCACCTGCCCTGCTGCAATCCCTACCTTCAACCCCAACACAGAGCCTGAGTGGGCAGCTGTCACCACATCCGTGTCAAGGTGCCTGTCGCAGCTCGGCCTGCAGTCTGTCTCGGAGCAGGCGTGCACAGCAGTGGTGTATGCGCAGGTTCAGGAGCGAGTCGCAACACTGGCTCAGGGGTGAGCAGCTTCGTGAGCGTGGGAGTGTTAACTGGCAGGTACAGGGGTGAGCAGCTTTGTGAGCGTGGGAGTGTTAACTGGCAGGTACAGGGGTGAGCAGCTTCGTGAGCGTGGGAGTGTTAATTGGCAGGTACAGGGGTGAGCAGCCTTGTGAGCGTGGGAGTGTTAACTAGCAGGTACAGGGGTGAGCAGCTTTGTTATCATGAGCAGGCTGACTGGCAGGGCGTGTAGATCTGTTGCGTACACTTGCCTTGCACCAGTGTGATTTACAAAGTAGGCCAAGATGTGAGGGTGTGTGTGGAATGTGGGTGATGCTTTGTTTGGGTCCGCTGGGCATAAAGAGACATGTACATCTGCCAATAACGATGCCGGCCAAAGGGTGGTGTAGACATTGGTGTTGAAGGCTCCATATGTTTTCTACTTCTGATGTTTGCTGCTTTGATGAACTTGCTCGTTAGCAAATCCATGTCTCGTTTCCCCGCCCATGCAGCGCGTTTGGCCGCCAGGTGCTGCTTGAGGCGATGCAGTACGTGGAGAGCGTACCGCTTCAATTCTTGCAGCTTGTACTGTCAGGACAGGGGCAGTGGCACCCTGCGTCCAAGGTAAGCAACAAACAGCACCAGAGGACTCCTAGTGCATGCAACTTGACCGCATGTCCTTGTTGTATCTCTTGCTTGCATGCCTCAGATCTGTAAGTGTTCACACCCAAGAAGTCTGCACAATTTACCAGCTGCGCCTGCCCACTGGCATGCGTGCCTGCCTTTCACAGGAGGAGTGGCAGCTTCGCCTCAGCTACTTGGTGTACGAAGGTCTGGGGTTGGTTCGCATTGGACAGATGTTTGAGCTAATCGTGGACTACCCCGACAGCCTGCCAGCAATCAGGGACACAGAGGCCTGCCTACGCCACACAAGCCTGCGCCAGACGCTGGTGCAGAGGCTGAGGTGAGAGTGGCAGGGAGGGCAGGGGTTTGGGGAGTACAGAGTAACACGAGCCTGCGCCAGACGCTGTTGTAGAGCCTGAGGTGAGGGCGCTTGGAAGCCTGGGGTTGCGGTTGGGGCTGGAGCGCTGCGCAGGGCAGGCGTAGCAGCGCCAGGGCATCGAAAGTGACGTGGGTAGCAGCAGCCTGCGCCAGAATCTGGTGCAGAGGCTGAGGTGAGGTTTCCAGGGGGACTGTACTTGGGAGGGCAGGGTGTGCGGTGAGGGTGCTTGGGCGGGCAGTGCAGGCACAGCAGCGTCAAGGGCATTCAAAACGTGATTGTGAGTAGCACAAGCCTGCGCCAGATGCTGGTGCAGAGGCTGAGGTGAGGTTTCCAGGGGGACTGTATTTGGGAGGGCAGGGTGTGCGGTGAGGGTGCTTGGGCGGGCAGTGCAGGCACAGCAGCGTCAAGGGCATTCAAAACGTGATTGTGAGTAGCACAAGCCTGCGCCAGATGCTGGTGCAGAGGCTGAGGTGAGGGTGCCAGGGAGGGGAGGGTGCGCAAAGGTTGGGGGGAGGGTGCTAGCGCAGCCTTTGTAAGAATCAGATGGTTTATCATGGCAGGAACCGCAGCAAACGAGTCATGCAATGCCCTTCAACAGCGTTGCTTGACACTGTAGACCGGTGGCAATCACAGGTGCAGAGGCTGGGGCAGGAAGCGCGCAAGGGTGGAGCATGACAGGGAAAGGTGTTGGCGCTAACACAATCTCTCGTCCTAGATTTGGGAGGCACTTCTTTCCGAACCGCATGTCTCCAAAGCCTGTGTCCCTTCGTCCCTGCTTCCCCTGCTGTACCCATGCAGCGCATCCATAGGGCAACGCCTGTTGCACGCGGGTGCCTCTGCCTCTTCAATCATCCACACCTACATCTCCACGATCAGGACCCTCAGCTACCTTGACTCATCAGGTTGGTGGCGATTTCTTATGACTCGTGAATAGTGGTCCACAAGGTCTGGTGCTTTCTTGGAATTATGCTTGGGATACTTTGAGATTTCCAAGGGATTTTAGCTGTAGGTAGCAAGTCAAGTCGCTGATATGACCCCGCCTTCAGGCCCTCAAGAACCGGCAGTGGAGAGCTATTTCATCTCAGCACTGGTTTGGTATTGCGTTTGCATCAGTAGCGAGTCCTGTCACTTTTGCAATTTCAACAGGCGCCACGTTTTGGTCTGCAAGCCATGCCTACCACCCTGACATGGCGCCTCATCCTCAACATCCCTCAGGCATGCTGTTGGCGTCCGTGGCAGACCCCATCTGCCGATACCTGCGGGGTCGTCATGACACCATCCGCTGCTTGGTGGCCATGGTGACGGCTGCCGAAGCAGAGGATGATGAAGGCATGGAGGGGCCAAGTCTGCGGCAGGAGCTGCAAAAGGTGAGGGGGTAATTTTNGAGTGGAGGAGCCAAGCCCGGCAGGCAGGGGCTGCAAAAGGCAGGGGCTGCAAAAGGTGAGGATGAAGGTTGTTGGGTGATGTGGGGTGTCGCGATACCATCCACTGCTTGGTGGCCATGGTGGCGGCTGCTGAAGTGATGAGGGGATGGAGGGGCCAAGCCTGCGGCAGAAGCTGCAAAAGGTGAGGGCGAGGGTTGTTGGTTGGTGTGAACGTAGCGGAGATGGAAGGACCAAGCCTGAGGCAGGAGCTGCAACATGTGAGGGTGAAGGTTGCTGGGAGATGTGGACGTCAGAAGAGATGGAGGGGCCCAAGGTTGAGGCAGGAGCTGCAGAAGG
>JAWZTI010000981.1:0-12126 GCA_039880955.1 Chlamydomonas urium | reverse complement strand
ATTTACAGGCTCATGACCGAAAGTGGCTCGAAGGCCTTCCCCGCAAGCAGGGCACCCGAAGTCTAGAAACCATAACCGAAACAAACTCCTTCCGCAATGGGAATCGAACTCGTGACCTCTGGAAAATTACCAGGGTACTCCTACCCTCTCTAGCAGTTTAACGTCGTGCTGAGGTATGGCAATGATTGTGCAGCAGGATAGCAGGACAAGAGTACCCCAGGCACATGTCATCCACCATCCCAGGGTTCAGCACGGCCACTTGTGTTTGTGAAGGGGCCTGAATGGCACTGGCAGCCCGCATACAGCAGCAGCCATACATCAGCCACACCTGGCACCGCACCTCCCAAAGGGCACGCATTCCTTGCCATTGATCACATGAACTCTGCTGCAGGTTTTGACGCTGGGAAACATGCTCCTACAAAGATCGCAGCAGGCCTCACCTGTTAACTCTAAACTGAGGCTCACATGGTCCGCGTGCCTGCCGTGGGGCGTGCACCATCCCGCGACTAATTTCGCCGCAGCAATCATCGCACTGTTCTTTGCGGCGTGGTGAACAGCAGCGCTGGACGCTGAATACAGTGCCCTGCGGCCGTTGCAGGACAAGCCCTAAGCCACACTCGCGGGAGAGCCAGTTGGCGGCAGAACAGTAGTCCGTGCTCAGTCACACAGGCCCCTGCGCAAATCACACATCACGGCCCAGCCATGAGGGCATGTGTCCACTAGGTCCTTCCCTTCAGCACGACATCGTGTCGCAGCCACACGGGTGCAGACAGCAGCAGCAGCAGCAGCAGCAGCAGCAGCAGCAGCAGCAGAATGTCCTTCCTGCGCCTGTGCTTCGGCGCCCAGCCTCACGACTTGCACCAGTCGAAGCCCAAGGGGGAGTGCAACAGCGCGACAAACAGCTCCACGCACAACACAGACACGACAGTGCGCAATGGCGGCTTCACGGTGCTGCGCTCGCCCGAGCCATCTGTGCACCCAGGCAGCAGGCCGCTCAGCGAAGACGAGCAGCTGGAGAAGGTAGGTGCAGCCACATGTGGGCCATAGTCACGGGGGGCGGTGTCCAATCACCACAGCCACAGCCAGCTGCGCGCACAGAGGAAGCAGGAGAATAAGGCACGCCTTACAGCGAACCGCACGCACACCGCGGCACATGACTTCGACCACGAGCAAGGCCGCTGCCCTTCCTCCATGCCCTTCTCCAGCTGTTTGATAGTGTCGCCGCCGCATGCAACAGCAAGGCGGACCTGTGGATGACACTTCAGAAGATGGTGGACCTGATGGCATCACTGCTGCCGTCATGCTGCATCAGGTGCGACATGCAGCCACCACCTGACCAGGCGTCGAGGCCCAGGGGGACATGAGGAAAAAAGGGGGAGGGAACGCTTAAAAAGCTTCTTTGCCAAGGAGGCTGGCAGGCTGGGCAGATCTGCCGGTGTGGACACCCGACTGGGGCAGCTGCATGCTTGGCACGGTCCATCTTCAGTACCTCTTCCAGGTGGAACATGGCCATGGGGCCCGGCGAACAGATCCTGCCACCCCTGCTGCGCTAAGCTGCGTATGACCATGCCCTCAACACCCTGCTAAACCCTGCTCCTCATCTCTGTGCAGCATCCACGTGCTGACATCGTCCCACAAGTATCTCAAGATCCTGGCAGATTCCTCATCACCCCTGCGCGTGGAGGGCGGGGTGTCAGCACCACTGCAGCCCATCAGCGAGCTGCCTTCTATTCTGGAGGCCGTCACCAATGGCAAACCAGTGGTCGTGCAGGTGCGCAGTTTGCTTCAGGCTGGCTTTGGATATCAAGGTCATGTAGATCAGCTTGCAAGCTAGTGGACTGTACCGTGTGCAAGAGCGTGTTCAAGTCCAAGGGTTGTGTCTCACGGCAACCACAGGCTTCTCAACAATCAACCCTGCACAGGGACAGCCGACCGTGTTGCTGACTTGTTGCCACAGCAGTTGCTTGTCGCTTGCAGAACTGCCGTGTGAACGCTGCCACCTTTTCTGCCGCTAGGGCCTAAGGCCTGCTGCCTCCCCTCCCCCTGCACAGGCCCCAGCTGCAGATGACGATAGTAGTGAGCCCAGCCTGAGCCCCGAGTACCAGCTGCTCAACGCCACGGCGCTGTGCGACACCTTCACGCACATCCCGCTCCTGTTCGGAGGCGTGTCGCAGGGCAGCCTGCTCATCGCCAGCCGCTGCTACACAGAGCTGCCGATGCAGCGCCACCGCTGGCTGTCATCCTTTTGTCCGCTGCTGTCGATGTACCTGTCGGAAGCCCGAGCGGTGCAGCTGTGCGACATCGTCGAGCGCCTGCAGCTGTGCAGCAGCGTCAACGCGCTGGCATGGGCCGTCGTGCAGCAACTGCACAACTGCTTTGAATGTTGGTAGCAAGGCGGGCAGGGCGTGCTGACCACAAGATCATGTCCCAAACTGATATTGCAAGTCTTGAGGCCGTCGCTGCGGCTGTGCTGTCTCCAGGTCAGAAAGATAGACCCACTGTGCTGCTTCCACTGCCCATCTGTGTAGGGTGTCACCCTGACGAGACCGAGGCACGCCTGGTCCTTCTTAACGAGGGTGAGTGGTAGTGATGTGTTTTACAGTCTGTGGGACACCGCACAGGGTGCAAAGGGAGGTGAGGTGATGGTGAAGATGGCCCTATGGCCTGTGAGTCCTGACCTACGAGGCTAGGACTGTGAGTCGACGACCGACACACTCCTCTGGCAGCTTCCTGTGCGGCTGTCAACGCAAGCTTGCGTTTGGCGGTGGCGGCTCTCAGCCCCTCCCTGTGAAAGCCGGCACGCTGAGTCGAGCCTGCACTTCTTACACCTGGTATCGCAGAACAAGCCTCCGCTGTCGTGCTGTCGCGGCCATCACCGGCAAGGGAACCTGCCTCATGTCGAGACATGGCAGCAGCAGGCTTCACGCGTTCTGTGTCAACGGCCTCCAGCAACTTGTCAAGCGCAGATGGCAAGCCCGTGAGTTGCAAGGGGGGAAGGCGTGGTGAGGAGGACTGTCGGACTGCTGATCCTGCTGCAAGCTTGCTTGTTGCAGCAGAAGAGGTACTTGTTGTTCCAGCTTCAGCTTGCTTGGCAGCGCTTGTTCTCTCTCGCTCGCTCGCTCTCGTCAATGCTGCGGGTTGCAAGCGGGGAGAAAAGGCACTCGCAGTTCTCTTGACGGTCTTGGCAGGTGGACTGATGACCGCTGTTGCTGTCACTGCACAGGGTGGTGAGGGTGGCGAGCTGCTGGGCGTGCGAGTGCCGCTGCTCAACACCCTGATGCAGCGCTGCATCAATGAGCACTCCAAGCTGCTGTTCATTGACGTCATGTCAGCAATCAAGAACTTCAAGGAGGTGCGGCTCTCATGTGAAAATGCATGGGCGGCCGGGCCAGCCTGCTTCTCCCCGTCCCTGCGGTCACTTGCTGCAAGGTGTCCAGAAGGCTGTGCATTGCAATTGCCTGCATGGCACTTCAGACCAAGTGCCTTACAATGCCTTCCCATGCTGTCTGCTTGCAGCCGTGGCGCGACGTCTTCCTTGGCAACACCATTGTCACCAACCCCACCTGGGTCATTGCATCGCCCATCATGTCTGGGCAAAAGTACCTGGGCGCGATCCTGTGGCTGTCCAGCACCCGCCTCAACACCCAGCGCATCCTGCAGGCCGCCAGGGCAGGCGTGCCACCCGTAGTCAAGGCAGTGGGTCAGCGCCTGCAGCAGCTGTCAGCCATGTCGGACACAGCGCCGCTCTGGCGCCAGGTGCTGTCGACCGGCTCCGCGCTGCTCGATGTGCCAGCGCAGCCGCGACGACTTCGCTCGCAGCTGTCGGGCCTGGACTCGCTTGGCCCGGGAACGCCATGTGGCCCCATCGACATGTCCAGCGATGCCAGCTTCGTTCTTAAGTCCATGCCGGCGGTCGCTGACGCGCCGTCGGTCAGATGCAGCATTCTCAAGTCGGATGCGGCTTCCACGCAGGCGCTGGTGCGCGCGAACGAGGCGAAGATCGCGCAGCACCAGAGGACCATCGGCTTCGAGGCGCCCGACAGGGTGCTGGCGGAGGTGGAGGTTATCTCCAAGGCCGGCCAGGTGAGCGTCACAACCGCAAGGGCGCTTGCCATTGCGGTCGGAGGCTCAGTACACCATGCATTGCTGCCCACGCTGTGCAATAGCACACGTCACAACCAGCCAATCGCTGAGCCTGCAAATGGCACCTGCTGTGATGCCGCAGGGTGCGTTTGGATCTGTTTACACAGCAATGTGGCAGGGCCGCATGGTGGCCGTCAAGATCATCAAGTTCGAGGCGGACGGCCGAAAGACGCTGCGCACTGCCTGGGAGCTGGCGGTTGCGAAGAGCGTGCAGCACGCCAATGTGGTCAAGGTAAGCTAAGGCAGTCCTGGTGCATGACTGAGTTGCTCAGCTCAGCTGGTTTACACAACGAGGCCCCGCCCCCCCTCAAAGGGCAACCTTGCAGCACAGCCTGCGGGCGGGTTGTGCCCATCACAGCACAAGGCCTTTCAACTGCCAGCTACTCGGGCGACCAAGACAAGAGCTGATGACGCGACACCACTCTAGGAATGATCTGTCTCTGCTGTCACCCGATCATCAGAGCCAAGTGGCTGCCTGTCCGTGTCGACAGGTGCATATGGTGCTGACGGACGTTATTGTGGAGAAGGCGAGCCAACATATGGTGCGCTTCTGCCGCTCCGAGGCGATGCCCACCGAAACGCTGGATGTCATCGCGCTGGAGACGATGCCAGAGACGCCCAGGTGCGGGAACCCTACCTAATACCCTGCCCTACCTTGAAGCCTACCTGCACAGCTGCCTCCACACCACTGCAGCTGGTTGTGCAGCATCAGGCTGGCCTACCTGCCGATAGGGTCCTTTGCAAGTGTCACAGCTTTGCATTTTCCTTGCCTGAGCCTCGAGGCTGAGCCGGGCGCCACGGCTGGGGTGCACCCTGAACCCTACAACTCTGAATCCTAAACCCTGCAGGTGCCAAGTGCTGATCATGGAGTACTGCAACCTGGGCACGATCAGCCAGTTCCTGGCCGACAAGCGCTTCATGCGCAACGTCGGCAGCAGCGGCATTGCCCCGCCGCCCAATGCAATAATGGCGTTCAGGCCTGGGTCATGGCAGTGTGAATCGTCATTAGCTCAATCACATGGCCCATTCGCGGGTGCGCGGCAGCCCGGCAGTGCCGTACTACGTCGCGCCAAGTCCATGGTGCTGATGCAGGTGTGCCTCGAGGCCATCCTGCCCCCGCTGATTGACGTCGCGTCTGCCATGCAGTACCTGCACAGCTGCGACATTGTGCACTGCGACCTCAAGCCCGAGAACCTGCTCATCAAGGTGGGCTGAAGCAGGGCAGCTGCTGATGAATGTCTTGCTTGAGCACGTGGCGCCGCACCAGGCTTTGTCACTCTGCCAAGAACCCTGTTGCAAAGTGATAACACGGCTGTCAACCATTGCGTTTGCGATGCAGACGGCTGGCTCTGGGGACAACAGCAGCTTTGTTGTGAAGGTCACGGACTTTGGCTTGTGTGACCTGTTCACTGCTGAGGGGCCCCTGATTGGCGAGATGGGCGGGACGCTGACCCACGTTGCCCCAGAGGTCGCCACACAGCAAAAGGTGCGGCACCAGCCTGCGCAGGAAGCTCCCGGCAGCTTCAGCAACATTGTGGCCGTGTGGTTGACAGCTCTGCAGGGCGCCGCGAGGGCGCATAGGACCCCCGCTCCAAGTGGGCACGATTTCGAGGTTCCAACATTGACAGGTGCTGATGTAGTCCATGTCAGCAGACCGCTTTGACCACTTTGACCTGACTCTGACAGTTACCTGTGTGACCCTGACTGGTGCAAAGGTGACAAAGGCCTGCGACACGTACTCCTTTGGCATCCTGATGTACGAGCTATACACGAGCGAGCGCCCATACGCTGACGTGCTGAAGACCACATCGGACAAGGTAAGGTTGGTAACTTTCCAAGGTGCACCTTGGTCACGTGGCACCGCAGTTGCGGTAGTTGCGGTGCGGCCCTTGGGCTGTCAGAGTGCCATGCCACTATGTTCACAACATGGCATGACCGCCAAGTCAGTCGCAGTCGCACAGGCATCCAGATACTACTGTGCGATACGTTGTTACACTGTTGTTTGCTGCCTGTCATGTGGTTGCCTGTAGGCTCTGCTGGCACGCATTGTGCACGAGGGCCTGCGCCCGCAGTTCCCCAAGGGCGCTTGCTCCCGGTACGCGCGCCTGGCGCAGCGCTGTTGGATGGCGGACCCTGCGCAGCGCCCAGCCTTCGCCGACATCCTGGCGGAGCTGCGCGCCATGCTGACTGACGCCCAGGCAGCTGCAGCCGCGCAAGACGCTGCGCCCTCAGGCGAGCAGCAGCAGCGGCAGCAGCAACAGCACGCATGGTCATCTATGCCACTGCCCGTCGCGGTGTCCGCATCAGCGCCGCAGTCCAGGTCGGTCTCGGCCGCGCTGCCGACCACGCTGCACCGAGTGGCAGTCGTCGCGAACCGCCTGCACAACGTTGAACGCAGCGCCGGCAGCGGTGGCCCTCAGGGACTGCAGCAGCTCAAGCTGCGCTCTCCAAGCAACTCCAGCAACTGCAAATCTCTGGACTTGCAGCCAGGCACCGGCAGTCCGCGCCTTCGTCAGGTGTACCCAGACCTCAAGAGCACACCGCTGTCCATGTCACGGGGATCCGCCAGCTACAATGTTGACCGCAGCAACCAGGCCGCAGCCAGCATCGGTGTTGCCAGCGCATTTGGCACATCGCCCTGGCAGCAGCTGCAGCGCCAAATGACGCAAACGACCGCCGGTGGGCTACCCATTCCAAGCGCACTTGCCAGCGCTAGGGCGACTATCGATGTATCGTGTGGGAATGCTGGCCTGCACACTGGCCAGTACAGCAGCCTCGTCAGCTCTGCTGAGGGTTTGGAGATGGGCTGGCCATCCGGGCCCTCGCGCCGCTCGGCGGCAACGCTGCAGGCGGTGGCGGCCGCTGCGGCCGCAGCAGCAGTCCAGAGGGGCTGGAAGCACCGCAGCAAGACAGGCCCAGCATCTGCCGATGCCTGTGGGCCCTGCAGTGTGCTGCAGCAGGTGCCGGAACACGTCTGACGGCTCCTTCAGAGGGGGCCATCATCCCTTGCCTGTGCAATGGTTTGCAATTCAAGCACGTGGTGCTGTGAAGATGGCTGCACCTGACAAAGCCTGCCGTGCCAGTTCAGCCGTCGCTGGCGCATGTGCAAAGTGTTCAGTAACGTGCATGCTGGGCTGAGCCCAGCGAGAAAAATTTCATGTGTGGGGATGGGGTTTGGGGCAAAACTCCACGTGCAGGCAACGCCTGAGGTGTGCACCTGACCCCGTGTGAGCAGTAGTAATAGGACATTAGGCTAGCAGAAGCCCGTTGGCATCCAGACGGCCCGGAAGACCTGAGCTGACTGGCTGTAGTAGGCCTGCATAGAAAGTCAGCCTGTACGCATCTAATGTGCTATGTGCCATCCTGAACCCCGCCGTCCTCTGCGCCTGCATTCATGCCCTGCTACATCAGGGGTGCCAACCTTGAAAACCCATGCGTCAGATCATGTCCCTGCTGCTCAACTTGAAACCTGGGGTTGAAAGCCTGAGGTTCAAAAGCTGAGAGGGGCAGGGAGAATCCTAAAACTGTGAGGAACAACATAGAAGCATCATAACAAGCAGGTTCCAAGTTGGCAATGCCAACCTTCTTGATGCTGATTGCTTCTTTTCTGAAGGGCCCCAAGTCTGGGCACCTGCATTGGGGCACTAGGCAGTGATGAATCATAATGCAAACTTGGTTGCTTCCTATTGGCTGCAAAGCTGTCGACCTGGAGCCCCTGAACCGTTCATTTCCTTGTCCTGTTCTCATGCTTTCTTCGTGGTCGGCATTGTCCCAGTAAACTTTGGGCAGACCACTGTTTCTATGACCCAGTTGCTTTGGTTGCAGAGCCTGAGTTCATGGCGATGCCTGCAAGCAAATGGAACTTGCTCATGTCCTCTTCAACCATGATGATCTCCATCGTTCGTTGGTGTTGATCGTGGATTTTGTGTGTGTGTGTGGTGTTACAGGCTCGTCAGCGGCCCGGGGTCGCCACACAAGTATGACGACCCCCTACACTGTTCGGCCAACGAAAAGGCTAAAGTTGTTCAAGTTGGGCATGGAAAAGCTGCCTCCATGATCACAGGCGAAATCAGGCACCCCGGCTGAAGCCTAGGTTAGCTTGGGACGAAAGCGTGCGTGCGCAGTCCCCTACGCCACACCTGACCTGCGGCACAGAAAAAAGCAGTCTCTACTGCTCCCTGACAACTCGCCTATGAAGAAAACAGCGACTTTGACTATATCAGTTCAAGTGTGGGGGCAGCGCTCGGTGTGGGGGCAACTTCAGAACTAGCTTCGATGATTGGAAGCTCATGAGCGGGTGATTAGGTCCCACGCTTGACCAATTTGATGGAGGATCCACCACAGACACAGACAAGTCATCCAACATAGACCAGAAGTGGCCCACGGCAAAGCGACCAGCTTCATCTGCTGGTGAGGGCTGAGCCATCAAACTTGAGTCTCCGCATGCAGGTCCCTTTGTGCACCGGCTGATATCTTGGCACAGGCCTTGGCCATCATGGCTGCTATTTGCGGGCCATGGGTGACGAGGCCCCCGCTCTCACATCTCAGGCTCGCCACGCATTTGGCTGCTGCAGGTGGTTTCAGGAGCTGGGTACGCACGGGCGAGGGTTTTTCGCCCTCTTTCATCCACCGCTGTCGCCGCAACACCTCCTCAGGTATCGCTGCTGCAGCGTCGTGCTTTGCCAGTTCTCGCCTTGCCTCAACTAGTTCTCCAAGTGCCTCTGCATGAGCACCCACACATTCCACTGCAGAGACCGCAGCTTGCACCCTCCGCCTAGCGGCTTGCAGCTGCTCTGAGCATTGCTTCCTGCCCTGCTGGTATTGCCTATTAAGTTCAAGCAGTTTCTGCAGGGCTTCCACTTTGAACCCTGGCCACCAAGCTAGCAGTTGCTCAGGGTTTTTTGTGGGTGCTTCCCTAGCCCTCTGTTGCAGGCAGGTCAGGCATTGGTCTCTAAGCTGGGCATATGCCCAGCTTAGAGATGCATCCGCCCAAAAGCGCATGCGGGCCCTCATGATGCCTTTGCCGGTGGTTTCTGCAACTGCCGGGCTGAGACAGAGGGTGACAGGTCTATGCTCAGAGCAGGCTATGTCTGTAGCTCTGCACTGGTGCACGTAGGGTGACATGCCCTCCGACACATATACCCTGTCAATCCTTGCGGCAGCCGCCCTGCTGTGGTATGTGAACTCCTTGCGGAGAGGGTGCTTTTAGCGAAAGGCATCTATCAAGCCCTGTTGAAGGGTTGGGTGGCACAGGGCGGCCATCTTTGCTGACGGACCATCGTCAGCATGACGCCCCGTTTCCGATGCCCGTTCAGCTGGGATCTTATCTCGTCGCCAGTCCGAGGTGAAATTGAAATCACCTGCGATGACGAGGCGGAGGTGGGAGGCATGCGCCTGGTGCACCAACTCCTTTATCCCCGCATTTATAAACTCGCTCTGACCGCTTGGGTCCCTAGACGGAAGGTATACTGACACTAGGTTGAAAGTGTGGCCTGCCCAGCTACATCGGAGACCCAGCATGCATCGTGGATCATCATGCTCGTGTGCTGCGCTATTCTTTAAGAGTGGGACAAAAGGTGGCAGTAGGGGCCCCACAACTAGATTTAGTGTGGAAGCGCGGGGTCGCGTCAGCACACCGTTTCCTCGCAGCGTAGGGTCAAGCAGTCGCGTTCACAAGGGTGTGCAGCGCGCGGTTCAAGGTGCGGGTAGTCAGATATCTTTCGTTCCCGCGACACCAACAGCGACAACAGACAGAACATACAGGCGATCATCATGGCCTTTGCTGCTGCCTCACTGATGCGGGCTCCTTCTGGGGCCATCTCTGGAATGCAATCCGTGATTCCAGCTGCTGACTGCCTGCTGCGGGCGGGCAGCTTGGAGCAGACGCATGAGCTGATCATGGGAGTGGACCAGGGCACGCAGAGCACACGAGTGTATCTGTTTGATCACAATCTTCAGCCCGTGGGCATGCACCAGATGCCCGTCACACAGTACCACCCGCACCCTGGGTGAGTGCCGGATTGCGCCTGTGCCAAGCGGCCCAGCAAAGCAGGTTCTGGGCAGAAGATTCTGTGCAGCAGCAGCACAGCAGAGCGCCTTCCTCACTTGGTGGCTTGGCTGGACGCAATTGGCTCCTCGCTATGGGTTTACCCATTTGACTGTGTGCTAGAGCAGCGGCACTGTGTTTGCGGACTGGATGCTGTTGCAGCTGCCACTTGTTCGCATGCAGCATGCGACAGGACCGTTCCTAGATTCTCAATTTCAATGTCCCTCCAGCGTGTTACCACCCAGTCCACAGGCTTCGGCCCAAGCCCAAGTGTAGCCAGTGCGCCCGCACTGATTGTGCAGCAGCTCCTTACTGGGACGACTGCTGGTGCTTGCAGGTGGTGTGAGCACGACCCACATGAGCTCTGGTCCACGGTCCAGGAGTGCATGACGAAAGCCCTGGAGGTAAGCCCTGGACTCGCAAACTGCACTCACCGCCCGCCGCCGCTGAAAAAAGTGCATGCGCAGCGGCAGCAGCAGCCGAAATAGCAACCTGCCCAGCTGGCGAGGTCCTGACAAGTGCTGCACAGTATGTCACTTGGTGACGCTGCATCAGATGAAAGGACAGCGCTGTCAGATATATACAAGGTGAAAATGCAGCGCTGTCACCCTGGCAGCCATGCAGTGTGACCCTGGACAGTTCAGGTGCAGCAGCCCTCTAGTTGGAAGTGCGACAGCAGCCGTTGCCATGCCCTGCTGTGCGGTACACCCTGTGGACAGGAAGCTGTCGCGAAGCTGGGCAACGTTGTGGTCAAGTCCGTGGGCATCACCAACCAGCGTGAGACGACGATTGTGTGGCACAAGCACACAGGCCAGCCGCTGTGCAACGGCATAGTGTGGATGGACATCCGCACCAGGTGAGCAGGGAGTGGAGAGGAGAGGGGAGGAGAGGGGAGGGAAGGATGGACATCCACACCAGGTGAGCAGCGAGTGGAGAGGAGAGGAGAGGAGAGGGGAGGGAAGGGGAGGAAAGGGGAGGGGAGGGAAACGAAGCAAATATGGGGCAGGGTATTGTAATTGGGGGGACCACACAGCACTTGAGTGCGTAAGTACGCCTGGCGTAAGCGTCTGAGAATATGCTGCCGCGCCGTCAGAGTTATTGCGCTGGATATGCTCTGAGGCATGCTGGCTGCTTGTGCTGCTGCTTGGCTGTGTGCAGGGACGTGTGCAGCCGCATGAAGGAGGAGCTCGGTAGCAAGGTGAGGAGCGGGGGCAGCACACAACTGTTATGTATCACAATTGAGCAACAATGGGCTGTGTGATCGCTCAACATTGCTCAGGGAGTCAGTTGCTGGAGTGCAGAAGCATAGAATAGCTCCACCTGACAGCCAAGTGACCATGTCTGAGAACATGCCCCTCCTCCCTCACAAAACTACTTCCGGTTCGTCACCGGCCTGTGTCTCTAAGCGTCTCCCCCTTGCCTGCCTGCCTGCATGGTGCCCCTCCTCCCTCACAAAACCACTTTTGGCCCGTCACCAGCCTGTGCCTGTCTCCCCTTGCCTACCTGCATGCATGGTGCCCCTCCTCTCCCATGAAACGAGTTCTGGCCCATGACCGGCCTGTTCCTATTCTCCCCGTGCCTGCCTGCCTGCATGGTGCCCCTGCCCCTCCACAGGACTACTTCCGGCCAGTCACCGGCCTGCCCATCAGTACCTACTTCTCCGCCTTCAAGTTCAAGTGGATGTACGAAAACGTAAGTGCCATTTGCAGCAACCCGGCCCCCTAGGCCGCCTTGCACCTTCAGCCATGTGCAGCTCAGCCGCATGCAGCTCAGCAAAGCCATGTGCAGGAGAGCACAGCGCGTGAAGGACAAGCAAGCGCAACAGACTGTTGCCAAGGGCCCGAAGTAAAGCAGAGTAGGGAGTTGACCATGGGGAATAGGCCATAGCTTCGCCCCCCATTCAGCTGCCCTGCCCCTGGCCTGCCCTGCCGCTGCCC
>JAWZTI010000979.1:0-18059 GCA_039880955.1 Chlamydomonas urium | reverse complement strand
CCCTGTCCCTGTCCCTGTCCCTGTCCCTGTCCCTGGCGCTGCCCCTGACCCTGCTGCTACCCCTGCCGCTGCCCCTGCCGCCGTTGCCATCGCCGCTGCCACCGCGAGCGAGTCGTGCTGCTCCCACAGGCCCGGCTCTCGCAGCACAGCTGCGTCCACCTCTGGCGGCAGCAGCGGGCTGAGGTCCAGCGGAAACACAAGTGTGAGGTGCGGGGGCCGCTGCTGGCGCTCGTACGGCTGGTACCGCCCTCGCCCGTCCCGCCCCGGCGACGCCGCCGGCCCCGCCGCGGCAGACCCGGACGTCCCTGCCCCCGTCGCCGTCCCCTGCCCTTGACCCATCTCCGGCATGAAAGAGCTCGGGCTGAGATCCACAATGCTGAGGAAGCTGGGGGGGTAGGTGCGCGCCGCCGCCAGCTCTGGCGTGGCTGCGCTAGGGCCGAAAAACGGACGGGGCTCCGGAACCCGCACCCCGTCACCGCTGTCCATGTCGAGCAGCAGGAATCGGTCCAGCTTCTCCACCAGGTTCTTCGGAGGGGGCGCGACCTCCTCGGGGGCGGGCGGCGCAGGGTCCTTCTTTGTGCCGTTGATGTTGCGACCCGCCAGGTTGAGCTTGAGCTTGGGCACGTGGAGGTTGGGGCTGGCAGAGGCAAAGTCGCTTGCTAGCTTAGAGTTGGTGAGGGCGGTGTCAATGCCGCGTTGCTTGAGCGCCTGTGTGGGTGAAGTGCAGTCGGCAGGGGGCAGGGATGGCAGGGGGCAACGGTACGCGCAGTGAGAAAGCAAAGACCTATGATCAACTGTTTGGCTGGTATGGCCGCCACAGAGGACATCACAGAGGACCATACATCACACAGTCCATGAACACCAATTGTGAGAGTGTTGTAGAGAAGCCGCTGCCACTGCGCGGCTATGTGCCCATTGTATGCATGCTGACTGCTATCCCCCCCCCGCTCTGCCGCCTCGCCTGCCCAATCTTGCGCATCTCGTTGGCCAGCTTGTCTGCCTGGCACTGCTTGCTGCCCCCTGCGGTGCATGGGTGACCCAGTCCAAGCAACACATGCAAAAGCGCTGGTAAGTTGAGCTGCTAGACTTCATCTATAAGCTGCGGGGCGCCGCTGCTGCTGCGGAACCGCTTGCTCAAGGGTGTGGTTGGTTCGGTGCGCACCTGGCTTCACCCTGGCCTCCCCATCCTCGTATGAAACCGGCATCCTAGGTAGCGGTGTGTCTTCAAAGGCTTAAAGCTGTAGGCGAACAGGTATTGCGTGTTCACACCTTCGAGCAGCGGTATGGGCTTGCCCGCTTTTGCCCGCAGATGCGATATCCTGCACGTCAAGCAACGCCGCACTTTCTTGCGTATCATGCAGGCTCTTTTAGCATTCTCTGCCTTCCAACGAGGCTAGTAACTGCCACGGGCGCATGCATGCATGCCGGGCGGTGCCATGCAGTAACATAGCTGCGGTGACGCAGTTGAAAACTCACTGCATCCTGTGTCCACGCCATGGAGAGCCCTGCTGGGAGCAAGCGGTCCCTGGCAGCAGCTGTACCACCCCCAGCTCCACCAGCAGCAGCCCCATGGATGGTCAACGTGGCAACCCGGGACCCCGAGACAGGCGCAATGACCCAGGTCACACATGCTATGCCGCAGACCCCGCCGCCAGCTCCTGCACGTGACAAGCCCAGCCCGGCACCGCGCCTGTTTGGATCGGGCCTGGACCCTGCGCCGGCATCTTATGATGAGCATGTGGACACGCCAGAGACACAGCGGGTGGCGCAGGAGGTGCCGCGCCTGCTGCAGCTGGCCAGGCAGCTGGCAGAGCGGGGCAGCGGCACAGCTACAGGCACAGGCACGGGCGCAGGCACAGGCGCCGCCTTCAGCCCGGCAGGCAGCGCTGCAGGTGCAACAGCTGCAGCAGCAGCAGCGGCGGCGGCTGCGGCAGGAGAGGCTTTCCCGCCCTACCTGGAGCCTGTAACGGGCAAGGGCAAGGCCAGGGAGCAGATCTTCCTTAAGCGGGCGCAGCTGGTGGCAGAGCTGACCAAGCTGGGCCTGCCTCCAATGATGGACATCACAACCACGGGTGAGCGGGGCTGTGAGCAGGGGCCCTGTGTGCTTTTGTGGCGCCCCATGGACTGTGAAATGGCCGTACTGGCTACCCTTTGACGATGAGGGCAAGACAAGGGGCAGGCGATAGCGCTCAGAACGGCCTTTACACAGTTGTTCAGAAACTGTTGCCTGGAACACTTGTGACGCATGGTGCTTGTTTTGCAGGTGTCAAGGTCGGGAGGGTGATCATGCCTGAGGGTGACCCAACAGCAGATGTCCCCATGGTGCTGACAAAGCTTCCAGGCACGAAGAAGCCGTTGCCGCGCTCGCCATCACTGGGGGTAACACCAGGCAAAGCAGGCGCCAGCGCTGGGGGAGCGGCAGCAACAGGGACAGGGCCGGCGGCAGGGGCAGTAGGAAAGACGGACCCGGGCGGCGGCGGGGCGGCGGCGATGCAGGGCAAGCCGCAAAACCAGCAGCAGCCGGGGGGCCAGGGGCGGCAGGGGCGGCAGGGGCAGGACCTGCCCTCCACTCGGGAGCAGTGGGAGGCTCATAAGGCACAGGTGCGGGTGCGTAACCCCATCCTCGTCAGGGCGAGGAAGACCAGGGCGCAGATGGCGAGGGATGCGAAGAACGTGGCCGCTGGCGGTGCGGCCAAGCAGGGCTTGGCGGGAGCAGGGGGCTGGCCTGCGCCGCTGCAGGGGTGAGCAGGGCCAACGCGTCAGGGTATATCTCCTCTTTCATTCTGAGCAGGGGAGTGTTGTACATGAAAAGGATTCGAGAGTCGAGCAGTGCGGGCGGGAGTGTAAGCAGGGGGACGTTGTGAAGAGGAAGATGGCCACGCTGCTGAACGGGTGAGCATGTGTGCTGTGCAGGGTGAGGAGTAGGGGCGTAGCTAGCCACCCTGCTTAACAATTTATCAACCCATCAACCCATTCACATATGAGTGTACTACCGTGACACGCCCTTGAACCCCACAGAGACATCGACGAGGACCAGTGGCTGGGAGGCGGGGGAACAGGCCTGCCGCGCTTTGCCGGGGAGCTTGTTGTTGTGGATGGCTCGCGGCCCGTGGCGCTGGACTCGATACCCGCCATGAGGCCATACCACCCTCGGCGGAAGAAGGAGGGGCCGCTGGCGAACGAGGAGGAGGGCGGCAGGATGGCGCCTCAGTATCTTGTCAGGTGAGCATGTGCTGCTGCCGTGGGGGGGAAGAAGGCAAAGGAGGGAGCAGTGGGGAGCAGTGTATGACGGAGTGTAGCGAGTGACAAGGAGTGAGGATTATGCAGCAAAGGAAGCGGTGGCAGACGACTTTTGCACATCTGCTCCTTGTGTGAAACCAGACGTAACTTCTTGGCCGACGCTTCATTTCAATGATGGACGACTGCCAGGCGCGTTGTTTTGCACAAGGGAGCTTGGTGCAGAACTTGCGCACGAGGAGCAAATGTAGGGCGGCATAGCTTGCACAAGCGACCTCTCAGAGCTGAGCACGTACCTCCCACCCATGCCACCTGCAGGCTGCAGCAGCTGAAGCAGAAGGCTGATGCAGCAGCCAGTGCCATGCTGGCATCAGCACGAGGAGGCTTTCGACACTCAAGCGCCGACGGACTTGCCGCAGAAGATGGGCTGGAGGAACAAGGGGTTGGCGAGCGAGCGGCGCAGCAGGCGGCGGGTGCAGAGGCAACAACAGCCGTGGCCGGTGGTGAGGGGCAGAAGAAGCCTGTGAGCAGGCGGCAGGAGCGCTTGATGAAGCTGGCGCAGGTGCTGCTCGCTGCTCGCAAGGTGAGGGTGCTGCCTGCAAGGGGAGCGTGCTGCAGGGCGGATATATGTGTGATTTGTAAGGTGGGGGTGCTGCTTGCAATGCTGCGAGGGTATGTGTGCTGTTTGCAAAGCGAGGGTGACGGTCGCGAAAATTATGACTCGCAAGATAGCCAGAGGCTGTCAAAACAATCAGAACCCACCAATTGAGCTCATTTTACGTACCTGTGACGTTTCATTACATGTACTGCCCCCGTATTGCCCCTTGTAGCAAGGAGTCAGGGACCTGGGCATTGATCTTGGCTTCCATGATGACGCTGGCGGATCTCCACTTAGAAGAGGCAAGGCCAGGGGCAGGCGTCAAGTCCAGGGCAAGGAGGAGGAACCTGCGGGGAAGGTGGATGTTGGAGGCGGGGCGCCTGTGGTGGGTGTGGGCCAGGCAGAGGGGCCAAGGGCAGGGAGGGGGCAGAAAGCTGCTGATGCTGCTGAGGCTGAACTGCGGTCGCGGCCCAGACAGCCACAGCAGAGGCAGCGGCAAGAACAACAGGGGCAGCAGCAGCCAGGGCTGAAGGGGGAACAGGGGCGAGTCGGGCTGCCAGGGCAGATCGTATTGGGAGTCGCAGAGCAGGGACAGGTGCAGCAAGAGCAGGCGCATCAAGGGCAGGCGCAGCCACAGCCCGGCAAGGTACCTGCCTTCGCTTATGCAATCGATCTATCCGATGAGGAGGATGTCTGGTTCCACAGACGCTCATGGAGCAGCAGTGAGGAAGACTGGGGTGTGGAAGACGAACAAGCGGATGACAAGGGGTACCCACCAGGGTCAGACATGCAGGCGACGGCGGCGGCGGCACTGCCGAGGATGAGGCGGCAGCGGGTGAAGCGGGGCGCGATGGCTAGCGTGCTGCCGATGCAGGGTCAGCAGGGGCAGCCACAAATGCAGCGGAGGCAGGGGCAAGGGCAGCAGGGGCAGGGGCAGCAAGTGCAGAGGTCTGAAGGGGAGGGTAGGCAGGACGTCGGTGGAGCCACAGCTCGAGGCCCTGTCTCCCCGGCCTCCTCAGCTCAGCAGGAACCAGGCAAAGGTGCGGCAAAAGGAGCTGGACGAGAGGGAAACCAGGGAGGGGGGAGAAGAGAAGGAGGAGGTGGTGAAGAAGGAGATGGAGGAGGAAAAGGCGGCGGAGGAGAAAGAGGCCGCAGCCCGCTGTCAAAGGCATCGGCACCGGTAGCAGCAGACGACGGGGGTACGCCGACGGGGTGGTCAATGCGAGGAGTGACCCCGGGCATCGGGGACACGACGGTGGTCGTTTCGCAGCCGTCGCCAGCGGTGGCGGCTGCCGTGGCTGCATCTGGCTACGACAGCGATGGGTCCTGGGGCGTTCAGGTGAGCTTCATTCAGACCTGCCGCACCACTCTACCTTGACCTGCAGACGCCCCAGCGTCTGCTTACCGTCTTGCTGACCCCTGGCCCCATACCCTGCCCACCCGCTGCAAATGTCCCAACTTCTACTCCCCCTCTCGCTGACGCCTGGACCCCGACCTTGCTCACTGACTGCAGGACGAACCACCCCCGACCATACAGCAGCAGCAGCAGGCAGGGCGGGCTGGGCATGCGCCCCTCGAGTCTCTCTCTAGGGAGGACGAGCTCATGGCTCTTTACAATGTCAAGCCACCTTACACACCTCCCCAAGACCTAGCAATCCCCGATGTGCGCTTCTCCAAGGTGCCTGATTGGATGACGGCTCCAGCCCCCTGGTATGACACACAGAAGGAGGGGCCCCACCCTCCGTTTCCACCACTGCCGAGCTCCAGGCCTTCTGTGTCAGGCAGCCAGGGGGGCGAAGGCGATGGTGCGGAGGCGCAGGGCGGCGAGACTCTGCCGGAGGTGGCGCCAGGTGGTGAAAAGGGCTCGAGCAGGGGGGGGCGGAGTGCACAGGACGAGCCGGGGGCGGAGGGGACGGCACCAGGGGTCAGGAGGAAGGGGCATGTGGAGCAGGGTGGCGGGGGCGTGTTGAGGGGGAAGGAAGAGCTTGGTGATGATGAGGAGGATCGGGAGGAGTGCCCGGAAAGGGGAAGAGAGAGTCACCAAGAGGCTGGCGGTGCAGCTGAAGTTACAGGGGAGGACCGTGAGTGGAAGGAGTGGTTGGCGAGGAAGCGCAGCAGCAGGCAGGACTCTTCTGACTAGGAGCGACATGTCACATGTGACGCACGCTGTTGCAGTTACTGCAACAACGCCAAACGAATGAGTGAGTGTAAAGAGGGACGGACTCTGTTCAATTTTAGCCATACAATAGGCTTTGATGTCCAGGCACAAGGGTGGGGGGGCCGACAGTTGTGGCATGCGCGAGTGATGGTTAGTGAGCGTGGCAATCGATGATGCACACAGCGGCCTCTGCACCAGGCGGCTGCAGGGTTTGCTTTGCGGTCTGGTTTACAGTGCGCACGATACGCTTTCCACACCTGGAGGGGACTATTTTACCAATTGGTTGAGACAGTGTGGCGCCTATGGTGCATTGAAAACGTGCATCACAGTGCTGGCAGCAGTGCTGAAGTTGCAAGAGGCAGCCTGCAGCAGAAAGTACTGTGACTTCTTGCGTTTTTAGTGTTCTCTTGCCTTTAATTCTGTGCTCCTTTGGAAATCGCGCACACCTGGCTGCATGGTGCAAGTCTGTTGGTTTGGAACAAATATTTGATTGCTTATCACTGCATGTGGTAACATGTGTGGCATGAACATGCAACCAACATGTGTTGCAGCACCTGCGTGAAGGGAACCCTTCATACAGTGTGGACGGTAACCCTTCCGCGCAGCGCGGCACCTGTTTTGTTCTGCGCGCTTATTCGAGGGATCGGGGTGATGCGCACCCCCCTCCCCCCCGAGGATGTCCTGGTCAATAACAACCCGGTGTGTAGGCTACGCAGCGTAGCACATGCAACATGAGCATCATGGCAGCCTTGGCCTTGGCCTTCAGCAGCAGCGTTCCTTGATGCATGGTTCAAGAGAATAGGGCCTGCTCCTTCTGTTGAAAGACAGCTTGCAGGCAGCGCACATTGTGCACTGTTGTGGAGAGCGATGTTGTGACATCTACCATTGCCCACCCTTCACAGGACACGATGAACGGGCAGCTGCCGCACGAGGCGGTGTTGCGCCCAGCCGAGCTGCAGGACAGACAGGGCTGGCCTGAGCAGGAGGAGAAGGAGCTGAGAAAGGAGGAGAAGTGGCTGAAAGAGAAGGGGAAGTGGCTGAAAAAGAAGGGGAAGTGGCTGCAGGAGGAGGAGGAGGAGTGGGTGGAGGCCTAGCGTATGCAGCTGGAGGAGGAGCAGGATGAGCTGAAGCAGGAGAGTTATTGGCTGAAGAAATGGGAGCAGCGGAAGCAGGTGCTGGAGGAGAAGGAGAAGCGCCTGGAGGAGGAGGGGAGCCGCCTGGAGAAGGGGAAGCGCCTGGAGGAGAAGCAGCAGCAGCTGAAGGAGGAGGAGAAGCGGCTGTTAGCTATGGATCAGGAGCACCCCAACCTGCAGCACCTCGGGGCGAGCTTACAAAAGGACAACGACATCCTCATCAAGGACAGGGACATTCTCAGCGAGCAATGGGGCGTCCTTAAGGTGGCCCACCAGCAGCTTCAGGAGCCAAGCGATGGCGACGGCGGTGCAGGTGAGAACGGAAGCATGCACAGCCTGAGTTCAGCGCGCGTGGCGCCATGGCCTCTGACCATCCTGATACATGCTTGACTGCTCTGGTCTTGCCTGTGGTCACCTTGCGGCAGAGGTCCCCCCAATAATACCTACTCTGCGCTCACGTTCCTGTGCAGCAAGTAGTGTCGTCACATGTAATGTTTTATTTTGTTGCTGGTTCTTGGCGGCTTGCCTCTGCGCAGCAGGCCTGTCCTCTGCACAAGCTCAGCAGAGGGTTTATGGGAGGTGCCTCACATGGATACGGCCGTGATGTTACTGTAACCTGTAGGCAAGCGCGTCTTCTTTTAGACATGCAACGACAGGGGAAAGCTTGAGACAAAGAACGTCATGCTGAGGAGCCAGTGGCAGTATGACAGGTTTGTCTTTGGCCGGATCAGTTACCTGACGTCCCGAGAAGAAGAGACACTGATATCTCTTGACCAGCTTGTTGATGGCGAGACCTACTACACTAACACCACATTCAGTGCACTGGTACGCATTGCTGTTCAGCTGCGCAAGCATGGATGCAGCTGTATTTTACGCAGCAGCAGCAGTACAACTCAGGCGCCTAGGGCTCAGCTCAGCTGGTTTACACAGCGAGGCCACGCCTCCCTCAAGAAGGGCAACGGGAGGGCAGGGAATCATGACTGGCCAGTCAATAGAGTACGAGGCATCCACATGGTGAGGCTACCTTATGCAAGCAACGGCTGTGCTGATCAAGTGCTGTTGATGCCCTGTCCATTTTGCTTGCTTCGTCGATGGGGTCACTTGTGTTGAATACGCACAGACAGACTCCATGAAAGAGAGGGGAACGGTGGCGGCGGCCCTTGTGCACTATCTGAAGAAGGACCAAAGTGACACTGATGTCACCTGTGTGTGGTGCAAGGTGCTTGAGGATGCGAGCGGCATTCACGTGGCAGTTGATGCAATGGCTGTAGGCGCAACCAAAATGGTCGTTGCCGAGGTGAGGGCTTTTAAGTTGCAGGGTTGCACCTACAACAACCGAGTGGATGTGCACACGCGTCTGCCAACTTGAGCTCGATTCGCCCTAGCATTCCCCCCTGCCTGTGCTGTGTGTTGCAGGTGCGCCAGCAGTTGGAGGTGGACGCGGTGGACGAAGTGCAGGCCAAGGTCAAACAAGTCAGGTATGCGAATGCGCATACGGTAGCAAGGCTGTTAGACAGTGTGATGACTGTAAGCCTTGAACCCAACTTCACTTGAACCTTCTCCGCATGGCCGTTCATGTTCCTTTTGCAGGCTGCTTGCTGCCACTGGCAACCGGGACTACCAGCACCTGGCCAACAAGGCATTTCTGCCAGCTGTGGCTGGCGCCACGCTGCGAAACGACAACCAACAAGTGAAGGCCCTGAACGACAGGGTGCACAAGGTGTGTGCCTGGTTGTTATGCCTGCGTTGCGCTCATGACAGCAGTGCTGCACTGGTGCTTGACAGTTTACTGGCACAGCAGCAGTCCTTGCAATTGTGGAACGATTGTTGACTAGTTTTGGGGCCCAATCAGGCTGCAGCCACAGCTGTGTCAACGCGTGACATCTTGCATGCCATACTGGCCTGCGCGCCCGCGTTGTTGCACATCTGCGCCCTTTGACTTTATTTTACGGTGCCTCTCTTTTACGCGTGGCCAGGATGGTGTGGCCGTGTTTATGTTGAGAAACCACAGGTGGAGCGTAGGCACCGGCTGCCTTCCCTCCACACCCACACCCTCAACCTTGCCCCCTACCCTGGCGCGGCATGTGTCATCATTGGCCCGCATGTCCCCCACTACCCCCTCACGCATGGCAGCAGCCGCGCTTGCTGCTGCCTATGCTGTTGAGGTGGTGGGTGGTTGGAGGTGGCTGTGGAAGTATAGGAGCTCATGTGCTGGCCAGCCATGACGCTACCAGTAAAGAGCAGGGCAGACCTAGGTGACCCGGGGCGACCAGAGATTTGGAAGGCGCCACATTTAGTCAGTGAAACAAACTCATCGCATGAAGCTTGCCAGAAATTAGCTGGGTTTAACTTGATAGCACCTTCACATGAATTTTGCTGAACTATTGCCCTACTGCGCCCAACCACGCGTGTCTCCTGCAAGTGCAGCAGCCTGCCATCATCAGTTTCAGAGGCAGGCTTCCTCAGTCCTTCGTTCTGGCTCGCCAGCTTGCGTGGCTGTTTGGAATGGTTGCGAATCGCCAGTCCTGGGACATAACCAAGTCCTGGTATACGTACGTAGACCTTGGTCACCCTTCGAGCCCTTGTGCAACCTGCATCCGTGCTTTGTGTTGGCGTGGACAGCTGAGCTAGCCTTTTCTGTTTAACAGTGGCCCCACGCCATGCCTCGTGCCGCTGAGAGGATTCACAGTCCACGCCTCAGGGCATCTGTTTTGTTTCCTGTATTTCTTCCCTGTGAAGGTGCCCTTTCACGCTGTCAGTGATTGGTAGATTCGGCTGGCTGAGAGGCTGTCATGTTGATCTGCTGATTGGAAGCAGGGCTTGCTTGAGTCAGCCAACAGGTTGCCACAACTTAAATGTCGATGCATTGCAAGCATGCTCCTCTGCGTGTTCATTCCCAACGCCGTTCATTCTTCAAGGCTTCGGCGTGCTTACACAATCAGGCGCCGTCACCAACAAGCAACAGGTTCAGAGGCATGGGCACTAGGGACCACTCTGACCTCATGCGTAAGGAACAGAAAAGCAGCTCATGGAGAAGAAGAGGGATGGTGAAGAGAACTAAAAGGCGCTGCCAAAGGACAATGGCAACGTGCACACCTACGTGAAGGTCATAAGAAACAAGGTTTAGATGTGCTTGTGGTGCACTCCAAGACAACAGCGCCGACTGGCTTCTCAGAATTACAACAGTCACAGGGCGGGGGAGGAGCAAGGAGTGAGGGGGGGTTGCATTGTGGAGGGTAAGGGCGGAAGCAGCTGCTGTACGCGTGAGAGTCAGACACTTGCTGCAGCAACCTCTCCACCACAACATGGCCCTTCCTGCTAACCAGGTAGGGCTTGCAACGCTACCATTGCCACTCACCTTATCCTTGTGTATGCATCAGGCGCCTGCCACAGTGTCCTCTCCTGCGCATCATGGCGCTTTCGGCTCCCCCTCCTTGTCACCGCATCCTCCAGTCTGTGTAAAGCACCTCCGCTAGCATAGTTTCCTCAGCCTCAAAATTGAAGGGCTTGAGCATGCGTTTGCTGGCGGTGCGTGTAGACGGTGCATGCAACGGCGTATGCATTTGCAACGGCTCAGAGTGCGCCAGCAGGTTGGCGGCCATAATAGCGCCACAGCTGAGGCTGAATGCAACATTCTGGGGACATGTTGAGGAGAAAAGGTGAACTGCTGACGTTGTCTGGCAGCGGATCTCTTCCAACATTTGGTGTATCAGCAGTGCTACCCCCTGTGTTCACACACTCCACACAAGCTCAACACCCAGCAAAAACTGCCTGATGCACCTCGGCCCCCAGGACCAACACAGGCTCTCCCCCTCCAATAAGCGCTGCACTGGCACCACCTGCCCTCTCATCCCCGCTGGTGTTCACTTCCAGGATGCACCTGCCCTCCCAGACACACCGAGCTCACTTCCTACCCTAGAAAAGTGCTGCAGCGGCGCCACTTGCCCTGTCGTCCCTGCTGATGCTCATGTCCTCGCTTCCAGACGTTTCTGCCCTCCCAGACACATCAGGCTCAACTCCCACCCTTGACAAGCACTGCACTGGCGCCACTTGCCCTCTCGTCGTTGTTGGAGGTCATGCCCTGACTCCCGGGACGCACTTGCGCCCTTTCCCCTCCAACAAACACACAAAATTTCCTGAGAACTGCGTTGCTGCCTCTACATGGAGAAGAGGACACAGCAGGTCACACTTACCAACAGATTATGCCCCCTTTTTGGCCAAACATGGAGTGCTCCATCGCCGTCTTGTGGAGGGACCGCATGCCCAGCTGCAGCTGCTGATTCCGCGAGCCCTTTGAAGGGAATCTGCGCCGTCACCCGCAGGGCATCAAGGCTTATTCTGATATCATGTTGCATGCTCAGCATCCTAGCATGCCATGTAAGTGCATGATGCTCCTTCAGCTGCTTGCTGTTGCTGATGCTGATTCAAATTTGGCCTGGAACGCTGCATGGAGCTCCTCCCTCTGCCCAAGCAGCGCCTCCTCCAACGAGCCTCTCCTTGCGCATGTTGTGTTGTGAGAGTTGATTGTAGCATTGTGCATTGCTTACTGCTTGCATTATTCCCATGGCACAGGGTCCTGTGAGCATGGGAGCATGAGAGCCCATGAGCAATTCAGCCACAGCCTTGGTCTCTGGTGGAACTCGTGGCCGTCACGACCAGGGATTGCAGTTGCACCGCCAGTGACGCGCGAGCTGGACGCCACTAGGAGCCTGGAACTAGTTCCAAGCCACACTACTTGGAACTTGCGCGCGCCCACAAAACGGGCGGTTCCCTGCCCACAACACCGTCCTTGTTGCTGTGCATTCCTCGCCAGCACCAGTCAACCCTTCACCATGGCAACCCCTACCGTGGACAAGTCGGCCGCCGGCCGCGAGGTGAGCAGCCTTGGCAGAAGTGCAGCGGGGATCTTGGTTTGCCAAGGATGTGCTCGGCGGCTGCGCAGTTGCTCATGCACATCGCCAATGCGTTTGCCCCACAGTACAAGGTCAAGGACATCGCCGAGGCTGACTTCGGCCGTCTGGAGATCGAGCTGGCTGAGGCCGAGATGCCTGGTCTCATGGCGTGCAGGTATGCGGGAAAAGGCCAGTGCAGCAGCTCTGCCTCAATTGGACGCACAGCGCCCAGCTTTCCATGCCGCTGTTGGTACGCCAACTCTTGCGTGTGCAACACCAGAGTGTTTTAAGTTTGCACCATGCCTTGCCGCGCGCAGGACCGAGTTCGGCGCTTCCCAGCCCCTGAAGGGCGCCAAGATCATGGGCTCCCTGCACATGACCATCCAGACCGCCGTGCTTATTGAGACTCTGACGGCTCTGGGTGCCGAGGTGCGCTGGTGCTCCTGCAACATCTTCTCCACCCAGGACCACGCCGCCGCTGCCATCGCGCGCGACACCTGCCCCGTGTTCGCCTGGAAGGGCGAGACCCTGGAGGAGTACTGGTGGTGCACTGACCAGGCCCTGAACTGGGGTGACGAGGATGGCTGCAACATGCTGGTGGATGACGGCGGCGATGCCACCCTGCTTATCCACGGTGAGCACACAAGCATTTGCCACTTGGGTATTGATGGTCTCTACAGCAGCGATGAAACGGGCTGTGGCAGGTGCAATGTGAATATCAGGTGATGATTCCAGTTGCATAAGACTTCCAATCACGAATCTGTATCTTGCCAACGCAGAGGGTGTCAAGGCCGAGGCTGCATACGCCAAGGACGGCACCCTGCCCGACCCTGCCTCCACTGACAACGCCGAGTTCAAGATTGTGCTGGGCCTGATCCGCGATGGTCTGGCCAAGAACCCCCAGCGCTGGACCAAGATGGCCAAGAACATCGTCGGTGTCTCTGAGGAGACCACCACCGGTGTCAAGCGCCTCTATGAGATGCAGGTGAGGTTGCGAAACTGTGCAAAGGGTGTGCATGCCTAGTGCTGGCAGCGCGTCAACGCTTTTTACGCAGAGCCTGCTGACAACGCAGCGCACTGCCCACCCAGTGCACAGCCAGTGAGGCAGTACCCAGTATACCCTCACCCTGTTTCTGATCTCCACGCTCCTCCTATCCCATCTGTTTCTCTGCACAGGCCAGCGGTACCCTGCTGTTCCCTGCCATCAATGTGAACGACTCCGTCACCAAGTCCAAGTTCGACAATGTGTACGGTTGCCGCCACTCCCTGCCTGACGGCATCATGCGCGCCACTGACCTCATGATTGCCGGCAAGGTTGCCTTCATTGCCGGCTACGGTGACGTTGGCAAGGGTTGCGCTGCCGCCATGAAGGCCGCTGGTGCCCGCGTCATTGTGTCCGAGATTGACCCCATCTGCGCCCTGCAGGCCTGCATGGAGGGCTACCAGGTGCGAAGTGCTGAGGGGAGCACAGTTGCAGGGTATGAGGGGGTTGTGAGAGGGCCTGAACACACAGTGCAGCAGCGGGGCCAACGCCTAGCGCTGCATGTATAGCCAACAGTGTTGTTGAAGCTTGCCTTTCTCGCACCACTGTACGCACCAGCAGTGGGAGCACATGACTGCTTGTGTTGTTCCCGCCCACAATGCCTGTGTGTGGAACTTGATCTGACTGTCAAGCCTGCTGCTTCTGCCTCACGCACAGGTGGCCACCCTGGAGGACGTGGTTGACACCGCTGACATCTTCATCACCACCACTGGCAACCTGAACATCATCATGGCCAGCCACATGGCGAAGATGAAGAACAATGCTATCGTTGGTAACATTGGCCACTTCGACAATGAGGTCGACATGGCTGGCCTGTACGCGTGGCCTGGCATTAAGCGCCAGAACATCAAGCCCCAGTGCGATCGCTTCATCTTCCCCGACGGCCACGGTGTGATCCTGCTGGCTGAGGGCCGCCTGCTGAACCTGGGCTGCGCCACTGGCCACCCCTCGTTCGTCATGTCCTGCTCCTTCACCAACCAGGTCATTGCCCAGCTGGAGCTGTGGAACGAGCGCACCACCGGCCGCTACCAGAACAAGGTGTACGTGCTGCCCAAGCACCTGGACGAGAAGGTCGCTGCCCTGCATCTACCCAAGCTGGGTGCCCGCCTGACCAAGCTGACCACCGAGCAGGCCACCTACATCAACGTGCCCGTCACCGGCCCTTTCAAGCCCGCTCACTACAGGTACTAAGCGCGCTTTACTAGCAGCGCTGCTTCTGGCGCCGGGTGTGGTGGCAGAGCTGTCGGCAGTATGCCTGCCCAGGTGGTCCCCATGGCGGCACCACTGCACCCAATCCCCTTGTCGCACCATGTACATTGGTTAGCGTGACCTTTACATGAACACCCACCCCAGGCGGCGCTCTGGCCCGCTCCGGCCTTGGTTTTGTGTTTGGAAGGCTGGAATGGACATTCGGAGCCTGTTTGCTCAATCCATAATGGTTGTGCTCAATCCATAATGGTTGTGCCTTGAGTTTTATCTGGTATTTTGTTCTCTTATTTTCCCCATGCGGAACTTTCCCCTTGCGGAACTACACCAGACGCTGGCAGGAGGGACCACTTTGCCTGTGGCAACTGGTCACGCGAACACCCTTCTGTAAAGATTCATGGCTCTGACTGGAGCTTAACCAAGAGTGCACAGTACACATCAAGCGGAATAATAGGAGACGTGTATGTCACAGGAAAGGCTTTCATCATGCAAGGAAGGTCTGCAGTCCCCAGCGTACAATTCACACAGCAGAACCTGTTGTACTGTGTCCCATACTTTATGTTGCTTTTTCCATTAGCTTTTTCATCAGGGCATCACCACCCACGAACAATTGATATCCACTTGCAGCGATGCACGCAGCATCAGGCGGTAGTGCAGGAACGTGCCTGCATCGGCGCACGCTGCAATGTGCAGCAGGCAGGCAGTTGCTATGCCGCCAACTCAGCCTTGCTCATCGAGCGCGACACGTAGCGCGTGCTTCACCTGGCAGTGGCAGCGACGACAGCCCTGACAAGCCAGACATCGATGCGCTTGCTAAGATGCTGAGTGCGGAGGCAGCACGGCTGAGGGCTAGCATGGAGGCAGGGGGTGATGAGCCCAGCAGCAGCGCAGCAGCAGCACGCCAGCGCTCGGCTGCATCCAAGCAGCAGCCACAAATGCAGGTGAGCATGGCATGCCAGGCCCAGCGAGGCAGGTTGCACATGCAACGAGCCTGGCGTGGCAAGCATCCATCCCAGTGCAATGTCACTGACCCGCTGTATAAGTTACATGCATGCATCTGTCAGCGCGTTAGACTGCACGAGGCAGTCACGCCCAGGGATGCTGTTCCTAGACAGCTGGGCAGCAATCATGAGCCAGAACACGCTCATACCGCCAGCGTTATTTTTTCGCCGCTGGACTCTCCAGGAACAATACTCACACCTCCCTCCCAGCCGGCCGCAGGTCCCAGTTTTATACGCATGGGGCCTCAAAAATGCTGATTTCTGCTGAAATCGGGGGGGGGTTGTCCGAGGTTTCCCTGGTTGACCGGGGACAGCGGAGCCCTATCTAATACGCAGAGTCGGCCTTCGCAAGCCCGTTTTCGCTACGAAACGTATAAGAACCGCGAAATTAAAAGCACTGCATTCCGCCCTCCTGTGTCAGTTTGCGTTGTCAGCTGCTCTCCTTTTTTGCCCAAATTTCCATTGCCTCGCAGTACGACGTGATGGAGACGGTGCTGTTCAAGGAGGTTGGGCCTGGAGGGTTTGACTCGGTGGATTTCGAGCTGGTGCAGCAGCTGGGCTCGATACGCCTTCAACCAGTGCGTTGGCAGTGGGAGGGAGGGCAGCATAAGGTGCTCGGCTGATTCCTCACTGCATCTTCACCCAATGCGTTGGCAGTGGGAGGAAGGGCAGCATAAGGGGCTGGGCTGATTCCCCCCTACGTCTTCACCCACTGCGTTGGCAGTGGGAGGGGGGGGGCATCAGGGGCTGGGCTGATTCGTCAGTTTGCCTTTAACCAGGGCGTTGGCAGTGGTACGACCAGTGCGTTGGCGATGGGAAGAAGGGGATGAGAAAGGTGACACGGTGGCACCTGCTTGTTTCTCTTACCACTCCTCCAACCTGTGTGTTGGCAGTGTGAGGGAAGGGGGAACTCATAGGCCAGGCTAACTTACCCACCCCACATTTGATCAGTGCGTTTGCAGCCGGAGGTTAGGTGTTTGGGGGAAAATGAGCTATGCTGGGCGTCATACCCCTTCAGCCAGTGTGAGCGGTTGGCAACGAGTGGGACTGCGTTGTAGCAGTGTGTGGGTAGTGAAGAGGCGCATGTAATCAGTGCGTTGGTGTAGCTGGCGGGCGGCAGTGGAGGAAGGGCCCTTGTAGGGACATGGGGGGCGAGATGTGCCGTCCTGGGCGCCTTGCCTGTCTGCAGCCAGCTGCTCCCCAGTCCTTCATGGAATGTTAGACCTGCCAACTCGCTCTTGCACACTTGCCTTCCGCTTCCCCTCGTCCCCCTGCCTCCCTCTCCCCTCCTTCCTCTCTCCAGGACTTTCCAAAGTCGCAAAATTGCTCACTGATTGTTGTATGCCTTTCCTCCTCCACCNCTACCACCCGCGCCTGGCGTACACACGGCCGGTGCCCACACTTCTGAAGGAGTACCTGCCCATCTCGCGCCCGGTGGCCATGAACGAGCTGCTGCTGCTGCAGCACCTGTTCAGGGGTCTGCCAGACGACAAGTATGCAGCGGTGAGTGACAGGTGGTGGTGTGTCGGTCTCTTTTGATGTTCTGCTGGATGTGCTTGATCAGGGGTCGGAGACTGCCGATTGCAGCTCCTGTTCAGGGGCCTGCCAGACGACAAGTATGCAGCGGTGAGTGGTCAGTGTTCACAGGGTGATGGAGTGTAGGTCTCATTCAGTTTGCTTGAACAGGGGTCAGGGGCCGCCGCTGCAGCACATGCTCAAGGGCCTGCGGGACGATGTAAGTAAGAATGTGGCGGTGAGTGTTCATTGGTGGCAGGTGCTTGTTCAGGTTGAGCAATGGCAGGGATACCCCTCTTGGATATCACTGCGCCTGGGTACCATCAAAATCACTCCTTTATGTGTGAGTACCTTCTTTCTGCCCTGACCACCTGCTACCTGCATGCAGGCCATTGAACCTGGTCCCAGGGGTGCAGCTGCCACTGGACACGTGCCGATAGCGCTGCTGCTGGCTCATATCTACTCATCATCCATGTCTTTCAACACTTCCCTTCTGGCCTGACGATCTTTCACTTGCATGCAGGCCATTGAACCTGGTCCCAGGGGTGCAGCTGCTCCTACCGGATACGCGCCCGTTGTGCTGCTGCTGAGCGGCGTTCGCTTTTTCCCCATGTCTCCCAACACCTCCCGCGTGCAGGCCATCGAACCCGGTCCCAGGGGTGCAGCTGCTACAGGCTATGTGCCGGTAGTACCGCTGCTGGGCTACTTCTTGTCAGCTCCCTCAGACCAGGGCGCATATCTGTCAACAGATGAGAGCCTGGACAGCATCTGGATGGTGTACAAGTGGGTAGTGTGGGATGTGTTGGGGCCCATGTGTGAAGCCCCGAGCAGCTCAGCAAATTTGTGCTCAGCGGGTACACACCTTATCCATGCACCGCAACACTCGCAACAGCAGGTCCTTTCGCACATAGGAATCTTGCAGAGTGTTTGGTGCCGCATCTCCTTGACGCCCTGTCGGATGCTTTGTGTGCAGCGCTTGGTGATGCTGATTCTCAACTGCCAGTCCGTTACTTTTCTGTGCAGGTGGGAGGGGCTGCGGCCGCTGGGCATGCTCATGATGGAGGGACCGCCCCAGCCTATGTACGGGCTGCTCAAGAGCAAGTGAGTGGGGTCAAGGAAGGGTAAGAGAGCGAGGGAGCTTGAGATGCCATCACCTAGCAGGCGGGCCTGCTTTAGAGCAAGCGAGTGGGGTCAAGCAAGGGGAAGAGGGCGAGGGAGCTTGAGATGCCATCACCTAGCAGACGGGCCTGCTCAAGAGCAAGTGAGTGGCTTCAAGG
>JAWZTI010000978.1:0-18068 GCA_039880955.1 Chlamydomonas urium | reverse complement strand
CTCCACCCCCCCACACACACACCTGGGTCGCGGGTCGACAGTGACTGCAGCTCCTTGAGCTTTTTGCGTGCTGCGTTGGCATCGCTGATCTTGCGCTGCAGCACCGCATTCTGCTTTGCCTGCAGCGCCTCCAGGTGCTGAATGTGCACCACGTTGCGCCTGTTCTGGCGCCGTAGCTGCACAACTTCCTGTCAGGAGGCAAACAGCAATCGCAAGGAGGTGAATGGCAAGGGGGAGATGGCTGGTGGGGAAGAGATGTAGGCATAGACGAAAAGGGTGCAGAATGTGCACCACGTTGTGCTTATTCTGTGCCGCAGCTGCACAACCTCCTGTGAACGGGCCTGCCCCACCTGCCCTGCCATTGTCTCACCTTCTCCCTGTCCGCCTTCCACTGTGCAAACTGGCGTGCACTAGTCTCCATGTTCTTCATCAGGGCCACCTGCGAGACAGAGCAAGGGTCATAACACCAAGTCACTTTACAGGGTGGGCGTTGAGCAGCAAGAAGCCCATTCCTCTCACCTGCCGTTGCTACCCACCAGTGCTCCTGCCAACATTGGCCCCCCAGCTTCTAACAGCCCCAAACATGTGCTTGCCTTCTGCTGCTTGATGCGCTGGATGTCTGCGTTCAGCCTGTTGCACATCTCGTCGGTGCGCAGCTTCAGCTTCTGCATCGTCATGAACTCGCGCTCCTTACGCCGCACCTGTACCAGAGCAACATTGACCAGGCAGGGCAACAATGCAGTGCACACAGCTGTCAGGGGTGCACATCGCTGAGCAGTAAAGCAGCAGGGCAGCAGCTAGCAGAGCGGCAGGGCCGATGGGCGGCAGGGCTGCATGCCAGGGGCAGCAGGGCGATGACGCTGCCCGCAACGCTGCCATGTCTTGTGGCTGGTTTTGCCAACCCGTGCCACATTCCACATGCTCAGCGCTTGAGGTTCCATCTATCCCAGGCACCACAATAACGACTCCCTTCTCATACCTGTAGCTTGAGGCAGCCCTCATGCCACTTCAAGCTGCATGACGCAAGCCATGCACTTTAACACCTCACTGCCAGGACACGCTCCCAGCACCCGCACCTGCGTCCCCCTCGCCCCCTTGAATGCGCAGCCCCCTCACGTGCGCAGTCCCCTTCTCCCAGCACCCCGCACAGCCCCCGCTCACCTCCCTCAGCTTCTCGTCGTACTGTGTGATGCGGTCCTTGTAGTACGTCTCCAGGCGCTTGCGCTCCTCCTCGCTGGCAGCGTGCAGCTGCTGCAGCTTCTGCAGGAGCACAGCACGCACAGTACACACAGCACTCTCGCTTCGCCCTCCCAGCTCTGCACAGCCCTGACCCCTGCATGACTTCTGACCGTGCACCATTGGTTGAAGTGGGGGTCTCGTGTGCCATTTCTGGCGCCCCGCAGACTGTAACAAGATCCATCTGTTCATCCACCATTGGCTGCAACTGCAACACACCGCTTCGCCCCAGCCCCCGCGCGGTGGGCAGTTGGTTGGCCTCAAACTCCCTGCTCCAACACGCTGACAGAGCTTGCCTCCTGCTTGCATGCTCATGCATATGCCCAACTTGCAAGCAGCAGCTCTTGACCTCGGGCTGCGACCTTGGCATGTTGCATCCCTCTGCCCACTTGCCTGCATCATGGCCACCTTCTCATTCTGCAGGTTGTCGCGCTCCTTCTCCAGCTCCTGCAGCCAGGACAGGCACCAGGGGCACGACAGCAAGGGTGGGGTCAGCAGTGAACGGACACGCACCATGCCATGCAAAGAGAATATGATAGACTGTGAAGGCCTGGACATTTGCCCCCCAGCCTGTTGTCAGTCATGAACCTTGCTTGATTGAGCCACGGGAAATCTACTGTTGCAGTGTCTCCCTCTCGACTCTTGCAGGCCCCCGCTCCCGAGTGATTGTTTCTCCTTCACATCTGTCTTCCCTGGAGATACACCGGGGCCTGCAGGGCCCTCCCTCCAAGCCCTAAACCTTTTACCCTGTCCCTCCCACCACCGCCGCTGCCGCCCCTCACCTGCAGTACGCGGTCGTAGTGCTGCTTGAGCGCGGGCACCTGTCCCGAGTTGCGCATCAGCTCCTGCATCTTCCTCTCCTTCTGCTCCAGCATGCGCTGCAGCACCGCCATGTCCTGCTTCATCTTCTCCTGCTCCAGCCTGCACAACATCGCAGGCCGGAAGGCACAGGGGACGCAAAGGCGGCAGGGGGTCAGAAGGGCAACAGGTTCCCCAACGAGGCTGGCAAACCAGTGTCGGCATGCAGACAAGCAAGGTGGGAAGCGTAGCCTGTGCCTGCAGATGTTTTGACTTGCGTTCAAGGCATGCTGTACTCACGAGTGGGCGGCCATCTCTGCATAGAAGCACTGCTCATCCACATCGGCCTCCTCATCCCCATCGTGCATGGAGTGGTCACTGGACTGGGGGGGTGCTGGCGTCATCGGCATCTGCGACACGGGCAGCGCAACATGGGAAAAATTCAAGCGGAGACAAGTGGAGGAAGGGGCAACGACAGGTGACTCCTGGAGCTATAGCACGGAACATCAGGGCAGGCTGACAGATGGTGACCCTCCCTCAGACATGAGCCACGCCGCTTGACTCATCCATGATGCGTGGAAGTGGAACTGGTACTATGCACAAGTGCGCAGCTGCAGCCTCACCTCCTGCCGGGGCGCAGGCGTCTCCGCATGCCAAGCATCGCCTGCCCCTGTGGCGGAGCCAGGCGCCATGCCGCCCCCGGTCATGGGCAGGGGCGTGCCGCTGGCACTGGGTCCGTGGGGCGGGGGCGTGCTCATGGCGCTAGGGGCGTCGACGCCCCCCTGGGAGGTGCGCCGCCTCCCGCCCTTGAGCTGCTGAAGGACCTTGTGGCTCTGCACCTGCACGCAGCCAACCAAGAGGGGCCAGGCCAGCAGAGTTGCCCTTGTTGTGACCCCCTCCCCTGAGGCTGAAGTGGAGTACAGGATTTCATCCATGCATCAGGAGTGCCCCTCGCAGCAGCTTACCAACTGCACTTTGAGCTTTGCGTTCTCCAGCTCCAGCGACCTGTTGTCCAGCTGCAGCTGCTCAACAACTGTCTGCAGCTCCTCCACCATCTGCAGGCACAATGCAAGTGCAGCATGCCAGTCAATGCGACTTTGCCTACTCCCACGCAATCAACCCCTCTCGCTTTGTGAGAGTGTTCAGCCTGAACCCATCAACGGACACCCCTGCCAGCTGTGCTTCTCAAGAGCAGGGCTGCTGGTGTGCTTGAATTTGCTCGCTACCTCGACAAGAGAGTGCATCGCCAAGGCTCTGACAGCACCCACCTGCCAGCTGCGTTCCTCGGGCAGATCACCCAGCGGGTCCTTGCCCTGCGCTGCCGCTGCGCGCTTAAGCGTGGAGTTTTCTGCCTCCAGCCTCGCCACCTGCTGCCTCAACGCTGCCAGTTGGGCAGTCACAGGGTCACGGTTCACGGTGGGCTTGTTGCGGATGTGGCGGGCGCGGTCCGCATACCTGAGGCGCACACAGCACCGCCACACACAGAGGCAGTGCCTTTCAGTCAGCTGCTAGCAGACCTAGCAAAGCACTGTGGCTGGAGGGGCTCATGGTGTTGCACGCTTTTGTGCAGCAATGCCAAGCACTGTCAACCAACATTCAGTCCCTTGTCCCTCCACCCATGTCCAATTATCTGGCATACGTGTCCACCCACCTGAGCGTATTCAGGCCCTCCTCCAGGTTGATGTCAGCAGGGCTGATGCATGCAATCATGACTGTTCTGGAGTTGCCGCCCAAGGAGTCCTGAAGCACAGGGGGACACACACAGGTGCAGTTGGTGTTGTTGACATGTTTACAACGTGCATGGCAACTTAGCGTCTCTCAACGCATAGGATTGTACAGCAAACATAAGAGTGGCTGGGTGACTTGACGCCATCCCAATGCACGACCTTCAAAGAAGGGATGCGTTAAGCAGGCTGCGCTCATGCTGTAGCTCAGCTGGATCACAACCCCTGCATGTTCCCCACGCCTGTCCTGCACTGCCGCTCACCTGCAGCAGGCGCGTCAGCTTGCTGTCCCTGTATGGAATGTGGATCTTCTTGTCCACGAGCGCGCTGATGACGTTACCCAGGGCCAGCAATCCGCGGTTGATGTGGATACCCTCCTTGAGGCGATCCTTCTCAGCCTTAGTGCGCTTGGCGCGCTCGCTGCCTGCCAAGTCCACCTGCATGTGCAGGGTGGATCACACAAGACATGGCTCATTCATGACGCCGTGGCAGAGTGACGAGCGATGCACAGCAGCGTTTGCTATCCCGCCAGGGATCAACACACATGGAATGTGTGCGTGATGCAGCCCTTGGTCCCTCCTGCTGAGCACTGCCTGATCAGGGCAACTGGGCATGGTGCGTTGGGAGTCCGCAGCCACCCACCAGGTGCAGCTTGGCGCACAGGTAGTCATCCAACGGTTCATCCGCCATGGCCCCTGTTTCCTCCTCTGCGTCCTCATCATCATCAGCTCCCGACGAAGTGGGCATGGGCGCACATGCGACCTGATGCAGAGAGCAGGGTAAGCACATATTTGCAATCGTGCAGGTCAGACCAATGTACATCACAGCCTGCTGCGAGCCCCATCAGTCCTCTTCCTCTATACTCACCCCGGGCTGCCTCCATGCAGGTGTCTGTGTCCTGCTCATACCAACCTCGCCAGTCCCTGCACCTCCATGGCTGATGCAAATTTACCTTCCCAACACGCACCTGGCGCCGTTGCTCCACTGTGATGGTGTAGATCGCATGCGAGCGACTTGATTTGCTGTTCATGCTGGTGGAGGCTGTGGCCCTGGCAAGGGAGCCTGCCTCCAAGATCCTGGCCATCTGATCCACGGACCTGACATCCAGCTCAACAGCTCCATACAGCGAGACCCCTCCTGCTGAGCTCTCACGGATGCTGATGGCCGAGCGCTGCGCTGGGCTGGTGACTAGCAGGTCCCGGATCTCCTCCTGCAACAACAAAGGCACGCCAAAGCCTTGTTAGGATGGGGACACTGTGTTGACATAGGTATGGCTGTGTGCTCAGGACGGCAATGTCCGATGACTGCATGCAACGCTTACAGTCGCTGTCGCATGCTATCATGCCTCAGCCCTTGATCCTTGCCTTGTGGATCTCAACGAATGAGACGCGGACTGAGCACTCATACTCCTTGTTGGCCTCAATGTTGGTGAAGATGGCATTGATGGCCTCAGGTATGACGCCCTGAGCCTTGCCACCTGGCCGGTACTCTGAGCCCATGGTGTAGGTTTTGCCAGAACCTGTTTGACCGTAGGCGAACACAGTGGCATTGTAGCCCTTGAACAGTCCTTCTACCAGAGGCGCCACGCACTTGGGATAGAGCAGGTCAGGCTCTGTGCCGGCATCTCCACCGAATACATGGTCATAGGTGAACTGGTGGTGCAGTGCTTGCACCTGCGGTCGTGCATCGACATGCTGTCACCGTCAGCAAAGATGAAGCTTAAACCGACGCCCACAGCACAGACACCGCGCGCTGCTGCACTGACCGCTGGACGCCCGACCGGGACTGTGAAGCTCGTGCGGCAGCCTTGCTCTTGTTCACTAGGCACCAGCGGGCGGATTTTGACGGCAACGCACACGCTGCATTCGTCGGCGCTGCTGGCAGGCATGGTGGCCTTGTTGGGCTGCTCCATGGCTGCGGTCAGCGGGCACTGCTGGATTGGGTAGCTTTCACGTAGCAGTCAACCTGCACCATGCGCATCACACCGCGCGCAGCAGCGCTGCCGTGAGTTTGGATGCGCCGAGCTGTTGCCACTGCGACAGACAGGGTGTGGAAGTTTGCACCTGCAAGTATGAAACTGAAATAAGAACCAGTTCGCAGGTTGTGCGCTGGCGTCAATCAGCCGTCTGCCACAGGAGCACGGTAGAACCTTCCATTCGTCTGAAGATCAAATCAGTAAGATGTCCCAGCTTCGTCACTTGCGCAACCTATGCTGGACAGCACAGAGGAGTGGTGGGTGCATGCGGCGCTGACCATGCCCATCGGTGAGCACACGTGCCCACCACCACCACCCGATGCAGTCAACATCTAGCACATGCAGCGTTTGAAACAGCGGACTGCCTGTTCCTGTGACGAGCACATTAGACACAACACACAAAGAGTCAACCAACAGTCGTCGCCAGCCATGTTGATGGAGGTCCCAGGTATTCACAACTGTACGCCGCTACAAGGTCGCACACAACACGCACAAATCACATGCTACAATGCAATCACAATCGGCTACTCGCTGCTCAGCGCCCTTGTTGCGCTCTCAGTGCTTCCTCCAGCTCCAGCTTGCGCTGCAAATGCTTATGACTCTCACAGTAGGCGCGCTGTTGCTGCTTGGTGGGCAGGTGCACAGGCGCTGCTTGTCGTTGGCGAGCCTGCAATCGGCAGCTGATCCTGCTTGTGTGAGGCACGCTGGCCCTGGGCAACATGCAACTGCTCCTTCAGCACCTGGTGGTCAAGGGTGAGCAGGAGCAACAGGTGTTTGTGCGAGGGCCCTGCATCATCGGGCGTGGTGCTGCAACCAGCACTCTGCATGCCACACAAAGCGCCATACCTGGTGTGCAGCCAGCAGGCTGTCCCTCTCGGCTTCAAGTGCCTGCAGGGACGGCACCTGCATGTCAGGTTGAAGGTGGCAGCAAGGTCAAGAAGGTGGGTGCAGACATAAGCGGCAGTGCAAAAATACGGGTCGCCACCAAGCACTCCTGTTTGGCAAATGCTGGACAGGCAACTCCTCGGCACTTGTTTGCACTGACCACCAGCTCTGTCACGTGTGCGCGGCGCTCCTCCGCCTTGACAATAGCCCTGTTCTCTGCCGCCTGCCTGGCCGCCTCGCAGCGTCGCAGCGCCCTCTTGCTGTGCTGGTCAGCTGCCTGCCGCCCATCGCAGTGCTCCTAAAGCCCCGTACGCCACTCCTCAAGCTCCTGCACCTTGGACTGCAGCGCGCCTGCATCCTCATCAGCCGCAATGCAGCATGGAAGCAGCTTGAAGCTGACATGCGCCTGGTGCTGTTGCGCCTGCTCCAAGGCATCATGCGCCAACGTATGCCAGTTGTTGTCACTTTCCTTGTGCATGTGCTGCTCCTCCTTAGGTGTCAGCTCAACATGCAGGTCAGCCAGCTGCTGCTGCAGGTCCTCGCTTGCTGGACAAACCTGTGACGAGCAACAGGGCAGGTGGGCCTGGTTGATGTGGGTGTTGAAACGTTGTCTGTACCATCCGTGTCACCTGCATCGCACTTGTTGCTGCACACAGGAGCGTGGCGCGACCATGCGTACGTACCATGCATACACCCGAAACACTCACCTGTGTCGCCTGCAGCTCGCTGTGCTGCAGGCGCTGCACATGTGCAACGCCTTGTACCTCCACAGATTGCTCAGTCACACTGCTGTCGCTGCTGTCATGGACGTCAATGCTGCCAACGCTGCCAGCCATGGCCACAGACGGAGCTGAGCTGCTGCACTCAGACTCGTCATCACTGTCGGCAGCGTCAGTAGCAGTCCTGGAGGCCATGCGTGCTCGCTTCGCAGCCTCGTAGTTCAGCTCCCTCAGCAGGTCCATCATGGCTTGCAGTTCTGACAGACAGCTGTATTGAACACGGCCAGCTGCAGCCCGTCGCTGCAGGGTGGGTGCCTGTGAGGAACAAGGAGGGTAGGCCAAGCTTCAGGGCGCATCCAGCCGAATGGTGCACTTTATGATGCGCGTGCAGGCTGAAAACTTGCAAAGTGCTGTGCTGGTGATGCTGCATCCGCGTCCAGTTGGGTGGCGTGTGCATGGTGTCCATGCCCATGCACGAGCGGTGCAACCTGCGCGGCCCTGGCCATGCTGAGCCGCTGACGTCAGGCTGCCTGCGCATCCCTTGTAACGCCTGTGCTGCTCACCGTGGCCCTCGATGCGAGCAGTGCCGCGAAACCTGTGCGCCGCGTAACAGGGCGCTGCGGACGCGTCCCGCCCTCCTGCACGGCGCAAGCGACGCCAAAAATAATGCAAGCCTCAGACTGCAATGCACGCGCTCATGCTGCGCCGAGGTGATCAAAGGTTCGAGTTGGGCCGAAGCCTGGTGCCCGCCGTTTGCCTGCGTGGCTGGCAAGCAGCGTCGCTCAAGCCGTATCAAGTCTCACCTGCGCTTCGCGCATCCCAATGGCCTGCGGTGCCGCCTTCCACCTCACGCCCGCCGAAGCAGCTCGCGAATAAGCGGCGAAAAAACATGTCAGCGACGTGCGAAGAGCTTTGGAGGCTCGCCAAGTAATGCTGCGAGAACTGGCAGACGCCCTGCGCGTGTGCGTGTTCCGGGCACCTTGAGGGGTACCCCACACCAGGGACCTTTGACTGCAATTGCGTCGCAGGGTAGGCACAGGCTGCAATCAGCTGCAGGCTGCTGGACTGAGCCCATTCAGCATCAGGCATCATGTTTGTGGCACAGCATCTCTTGCACTGCATGGCGCATATCCTGCGACTGTTTTCTGTGACGGGCCACAGCTTGAGGGGTACCCCACACCAGGGACCTTTGACTGCAATTGCGCCGCAGGGTAGGCACAGGCTGCAATCAGCTGCAGGCTGCTGGAGTTGTGCNGTGCTGAATGGGCTCGAGCCCATTCAGCATCAGGCATCATGTTTGTGGCACAGCATCTCTTGCACTGCATGGCGCATATCCTGCGACTGTTTTCTGTGACAGGCCACAGCCTGTCGTGATGGCGTCGGAGAGCGCCTTTCCGTGTGTTTGTCTTCGTAAGAAACACAAGCTCGCTTTGTTGCAGTGTTGTTGCTTTTCCCAGTCAGAGGGCATCAACATGCACATGGACCAACCTGCGACGTCACCCTGGGGTCGCAGCAGCTGACGCTGGCCTGCTTGATGCAGCATACGCCACCTGCCTGCGCTGATACAGGACCTTGCCTGCTGATTTGCCAAACCTCGAAGTATGGACGACTCACCCACATCTTGCGGATCTCTGACCGACCTGGCACTCGCTTGCACCTGCGCTTTGCGAAACCAGGCTTTACGCGGCCGTCCCAGCCTTCCCAGCAACCGTCAATGACTCCCGCCGTCCTTCCCGCGACCAAGGCTTTCCTCGCCCGCTGTGGCCGCAAGGTGTCCAGCGCTTTGCGCAAGGTGAGCCGCGCCGCCCTGGCGACAGCGTGCCTGCAGCCCTGTTGACGCTGTGTCGAGCCTGTCCGCAATGCAAACGCCTGCCTACCCACTTGCGCGCATGCACAGACCCTGCTCAGCTGCGTGGCGCCGCAATTTGAGGCCCCGCACGCCAGTGTTGGCTTCAAGGCCCAGCGCCAAAAGGTGAGCCACGAGCGGCTGCCTGAGTGTGCAAGGCTTGAGCAGCGATCTCATTCACCGCACGCATCTGCCAGGGCGACGCATCAGCGCAGCGCCGTGCGCCTATCAGCGGCGCGTTCTGTTTCCGGCGAAGCCTTCCTGGCCCTCCAGTAGCGGCGACGCAACCCCTTGCAGCGCATGCACGCGCCTGGAAAGCTTCACTTCTTACGCCATTGCATGCTCGCTCCATGCTGGACTGCACAGGTGGACATGTCGTCCTGCTCCTTGAGCAAGACCATCGACAGGACACCTGCTGCGCCAAGCCTGTTGTCGCGCAAGGCACCTGCTATCGCTGCCCAGTTGGCCTTGCAGAGTATGCAGTGGTCACAGAGCAGCTCCAGCAGCACCACCGATGCTCAGGTAGGATTGGCGCAGCCGTGCTGGACTTGCTCCTGAAGTCCTGCCCGTTCGCAGCCACATGCAACCAAGCTGCACAGCCGCATGCATGCGACATCCTGAGGCGTCGCATGACTCTGGGATGGAAGCCGCACATGTCGAGACATGTGTTGTGCCATGCCCATGAAGACACTTGCTTTGTGCTGCCCTGTTGCATTTCAGGAGGAGGCAAGGCCGGACGCAGCCCCAGAGGCGCCAGAGGTGCAAGGTGCGGAGCTGAGGTGTCCCATGCAGTCGATCGGAGGAGGCAGCAGCTGCGACGGCAGCTTGTGGAGCTCATCGCTGAGCGACCTCCCTGCCACCCAAGAGGGAGGCAGCTGGGCCAGCAGCGCAGGACTCGGCGCTGTCACATGCATTGTGCAGATTACACCGCGCAACGTGATGCACTCTTCTCACTCAGCCAACGGCCAAGCTGGCAAGGCACAGGCCAGCGCTGGCGCCACTGTGATCGACGACTCCTGTTTTGAGTCTGTGGACTGCTCGATGCAGCAATTGTGGGGCAAGGTGGAGATGGTGTCGTCACAGCGCGACCTGGCGCTGTCTGTGGCAGTGGCCCGGGCGCAACAGGTGCTGCAGGTGACTGCTGAGCGCGACACAAGCAACGCCATCGCCCAGGTGGCTGTGACGCTGGCGCAGCAGACGGAGGAGGCCAACGCAAGCCTGCAGCAGACCAACTCTGAGCTGTTCTACCAGGCCCTGGGCAGCGCACTTGAGGCACAGGCGGTGCAGCAGCGCATTGTGGAGGTGGAGGCGGAGAGGGATGCGTTGGCAGTGGCTGCGTTGCTGGCCAACGCTGAGGTGCAGCAGATACAGGAGCAGAGCGCGGCCCTGTTTGCAGCGAACACAGCCTTGGCGCAGCAGGCACAGGCGGACAGGCTGGCGGCAGAGGCGGCGCAGGAGGAGCTGTCCAAGGTGCAGCGACTGCTGCAGGCGCGTCAGGGCACCCTGATGATGCTGCGCGGCGAGCTGGGCCTGCTGCCTGAGCTGGTGGCGACGAGGGCACCCAGGGGCCTGGCCAAGCCCTGGTGCGGCACCGCCACTTTCTGAGCAGCCGCTTGGGAAATGCGGGAAGCTGAAACAGTGCTTCCTTCTTGCTACTCTTGCAGCAGTACTGCGCCTGCCATTGCTGCGGCTCATGTGACCACATCAGGGAATGGCCATGGGTGGCATTGTTGCGTGCGGAACCCCGTGTCTGACATTTATATACTGTACAGCGCACGCTATGGCACAAGCCTGAGGTGGCCCTGATTGTGAACAGACCTCTGTGCATATGTATCTCTTCAGTTTGTATATTGTTGTACCTTGCACTTTGCATTGTGGACACGCTGACCTGGACAGGCCTGTGCCCTGCTTGAGTTTGGGCTGCCATAGTTGCCAATGGTACCACCTATGGGAATACAGGATGTCTGTGGCAGTTGTTACTTAAAACAACAAATTAACCTGGGCCACTTTCATGCGTACCTTGCCTGCCCTGCCAATGTGGCCATGGGGGGAGGGCATATTGTAAAAAACTCTCTTGCTTATTGCCATGCTGCATTTTGATACCCCTGCGTCGCCTGCATACCCAAGCAATGGGCTTGCCGGCAGGAGTCCCTGCCACTCAGCCAGATTGCTCTACCAGTGCGCGCTAGCATGAGGGGAAGCACAGGTGAGCCTTGGATGATGCTTGCGTGACGTGGCGTTTCTGCGTGCCTTATCACTGGCATCGTCTTGAAAGTGCATGGTGTGCATCCAAAAGCAAGGCACATGCATGCCCGTTTTCCCAGCTGCTGCTGAACTACAAATCTGCGCTGATCATCACTGCACATGCAACAGCGGCGCTGATCAGCAGCTTCAGGATCTGCATGAGCAGCTTCAGGATCTGCATGAGCAGCTTCAGGATCTGCATGTCCTCACAGCCACCTGATCTCCTGAAAGCCCTCAGCTGTGAGATCAGCACCAGCAACGCAGAGCATGCTGGAGCACTGCATGCCTGCAGACATGCAGCTGCATGTCCTGCCCTTGCAGCCACCGACTGCAGCTTCGGAGTTCGGGCTGGGGGGACGAAAACGCTGCAACATCCAAGTGTGGACTAGTGCATCTCATCTTATGCAGCTGGGCCCATACTGAGGCGACCGGTGTGCAACGAAGCTTCAGTAACAGATGTATCAGTTCACGTCTGCTTGCATCACATATGGATGCAGCGCAACGGACAACCAGTGGTTCAGACACAACATATCAGCAATGCCATCATGATGATGATCAGGCCCTCATGCTGATGAAGGACCCTGGTAATCACAACTGTAGGTCACAAGCAGTGATCGCTCACAACACCCATAATTCACATGCAACAATGCAATCACAATCAGCTGCGCGCTCCTTGCGTTCACATAGTTCGCTGTGCTTCTTCCAGCTCCATCATGCACATGCTGACAGCACCTCTGCAACTGCAGCAGCTGCTCAACAGGCATTGCCTGCGCACCTGCTGCAAGAGGCAGTAGCGTCAGCATCGTCGGTGGTGCACCTGCAATCTTCAGTTAATCCTGCTTGTGTGAGGTGTGCAGCTAGCCAAACTGGGCTTAAGCTCCTGCAGTACCAATCAGCATGCCTATGGCCTCCTTTAGCTCAGCTGCAGCGCAGCTGCAGCGTGAGTGCAGCGTGAGTGCAGCTTAGCATGCAGTGAGGGGGAGTTGCGAGTTACTTTGCTAGCCCTTGAACCGACCTTTCCTGCTGCTTGCAGCTCACCGCATACAGCGTTGCTGCGGCCGCACACGCGTGTGTTTCACTGCAGCCCCTGCCCCATAGTCTTTGCCGCAACACTGTTTGCAGCGCTCTTGTTGAAACAAGCAAGCATGTTGCTGCCTGTGTCGCAAATCGAACATCGCTGCATTTTGCAGCTGATTGGATTTGCATGAGGTACACGATATCGCGAGGACCCTGACGTGTGCGCCCTGCGCCCTGTCAGCTGCAGCTGCAGCTGCAGCTGACCTGCAGATGCAGGGCGCCTCTCGGCCCTGGGCTGCGACCGCGTGCTGGGTGCAGCGGCCTGCTGCGCCACCCTGATTCGCCCAGTTGCCTGGTCACGTGCGTACGCATTGTGCACCTACAGAAACAACCATCATGCTAGCAGCGTTGCTAGGAGCGCTCCTAGGAGCCAAAGGCCTTGCAAGGCCTTGCAAGCCTGGCAGCTCAGGGTTCCCCAAGCTGTCAACCGCATGCTCGCCCTCATCGCTGATTGCTGCATGACGTCCAAGCATGCTACCTGATCAGCGCGGCCTTCCCAGGCACATGCAAGCTTGCGACTGCGGCGTCCACTGTGCTGTCGAGGGCCAGCTGTGCTGTCCTGGGCAATAACCAGCAGGGAGGTTCGGCAGCTTTTGAGTTGGCCTACCGAGGGGGAGAGGCAGGCAACTCAAAACCGCCCTAGGGAGTGGCGGCAGGCTTTCGCCTGAGGCCATTCCTTTCCTTAACCCACGCCTTTGGGCGTAGTTCTTTCTTTCTGTCCTGGGCAGCACCAGAGCCTGAGTTCACCTGCAGGAATGCGGCGCCCACCAGTTAGGCCGCACACGAGTCGCCCACACGCCGCGCCCCTCTCTTGGGCTGCGAGTCAAGGTGCTGAACACACAGTCTTCCGCTCAAAGCTCGAGCCTTGCGACCAATTCCTCTCTTCAACACCCTCTCTTTCTCCTGAAATGGACACCTCCCTGCTCCCATTGTGTGCACTCGCGGCCCTGACCTTGCTGGCGCTGGTGCTGGCTGGCCGTGCCACCTTTCTGGGTGTTGTGACCGCTGCCAAGGGCCTCGCCGTGTCGCTTTGGTGGCCCAAGCAGGTGCGGCGCTCGCCGGTGCCGGTCCCTCAGTCCATGTAGCTCCCGATCGCCGCAGCATGCTGATCACCGCTCATGTCTTGATCGCGCAGGCTCTACGTGCGGCTGCGCGTGTGTGCAGCGGCTCAGCGGCACGTCGTCTGACCAAGGCCCGAGAGGTGCGGGGCCCGCCCTTCACAGGGCAGCACAGCGGCAACCAGCAAGCACATGCAGCAGAGCCCTTGGATCCTTTGCAATTGTTCCAGGCAGCAGCGACGGCATGGCCTGTTGCCCGCGGCGTTCGTCGTTTTCGTGCCCACCCACGGCTATCGTAGCTCTCGACTCACAGCAAAACCCCGCGCCGTCACTGCTGCGCTTGCAGGCCGATGCCAGGGTCGCAGCTGATGGACGTCAGCATCGGCGCTTGGTCCAGAGTTCAAGCACCACCATCACCGTGCATGGCTCTGACCGTGCCCACATCAAGGCCCAGGGCCCAAGGTGCCTGAGCCTGCAGTCGCAGGTAATGCAGCCGCCAGGGCAGCAACTGCACATGCAAGCTGTTGGGCTTTCAGCATGTGCACATCCCATGTCGAATCACTTGCCACCTGCTACCCATGCATGCAGATGAACCTTGCTGTTATGGCTGAAACGGCGCGACTCGTTGCAGTTGCAGCCACCCTGCACGTCCAGTCTATGCTGCATGCCATGGCTGCAAGCCTGGTTGTCGTTCTGCTGTACCTCCAGTCTCGGACAGCACTGGCCATGATTGATGCGGTTCACATGCTCTTCGCCCTGCCAGCTGGCCCTGCGTTTGTGCCCAAGCAAACGGCACAGCTGCCCAAGCCAGAAGTGCAGCTTCCAGAGGTGTTCATTGACGCAACCCTTACACTCGTTGACTGTGTGCGCTTGCACCTCGACGGCAAGCAGGCGCAGCCGTCCCCATGTGTGCTCAGTAATGTCAATAGCTACAATGGGTCACATGTAGGTACAGGCAAGTCACTGCAGCTTATCAACTGTGATCGTAGGCCAGCAAAGCAGCAGCACTTTCAGGGCCGCTGGCTGAGACAGGGCGACGGCTGGGTCCTGGCAGGCTGAGGTGGTCATCGTCGACTGCCTCACCCTAATGTCCCATGCTCATTGCTGTTGATGAACCCACCGACATGCACATGCGCTGTATCAAGCGCATCGTGCACAACAGTTTGCTTGGATTGCCCACATTGCTTCACATTTTTGCAGTTCTGTTGATTGTCATTGTGGACCGCTACTCGGCAACTGTTGTCCAGCAGTGCTGAGTTGCCGCCACAAGGTACCACTGGTGTTGAGTGACACTCTGCGCGCATCTGCTGATTTTCTTCCTGCACGTTCGTGTTGTGCACGGCGTCGCAATTGAAAGCCCACCTGTGTGAGCACCTGGTGGCCCTTAAGGAGGTTCTGCCCTTGTGATGTATCCTGCCCTTGTCCCTGTGATGCCATCAGTGGTGCCATATCAGTGATCCTGAGAAAAACGAAGCTCTCCAACACCCACTAAAAATCCTGCTCATATGTATCATGCTGGGACAAATTTGCACAACTGATGCTCAAACAGGACCGTTCAAGGAGCCAGCGTCTATTGTAAACATCCACAACAGCGCAACAACATGGAGAAAGGGTTAGGCCAGTAAGTTTGACTGAATGCAGTGTCTGGATGGCACTCACAGAATCAGGCCACATGCTGTGCTTGTGATCAGCAATTAAATAAATGCCCATGTGAAAGCATGTTTGCAAAGCACAGCACACAGACACAACAGCATGGCATACAGACACACCTAAGCGATGAGGCACGTGAGTAGAGAGTGTGAATCAGGTATGGGGGTGGGATGACAGGAGCTGCTCGAGCGTCTGATCGTACTGCGGGTGTTGCACTGAACTCAGTGCCTTGCGTCAAACAGACCCACAGCGCGGCATTGACGGCCAACAGAAGAACAGGACACATGCAGAACAGTTGTGCATGCAGGCTATTACACCAGACGCTCACTGCTGCTGCCATTGATGCCGCCAACGACGGCCTAGTCGCCCACCCCTGCCTGCATGCAACCGCTGTCCTCTCAAGCTAGTGCCACTGGTGTTGCCAAATGTGTCTGTCTACCTGTACAGCGAGCACCATTGCTGCTCTCAGCCATGGCATGCAGTACCTTCTGTACCCTGAGGTTGGCACAACAGCAAACGCCACCGCTGACGCCGATGACCCTCTGCCACTGCCGCCTAACCTGTGTCTAAGTGCCTTCCCTGTCGCTGACAGCGGCGCCCTCAGCCACAGTTCCCTCAGTCCCCTCAAGTGGGCGCCACAACAGGTGCCGCAGCTGGGCGCCGCGTCTACATCGCCTTGCTGTCACCGGCAGCTGCTGGCAGCAGCGCCCACAACGGCTGGCAGTCTCAACCACAGTCCCTTGCAGGCGGGCGCAACAGCGGGTGCCGCAACTGCCGCTGCTGCTCTGCGCCGTTTAATCATGCCCGCCGCAGTCACCTGCAACGGTGCTCTCAGCGTCGTTCACAGTCCGCTCAGACGTCTGAGCGAACTGTGACCGTCGACGGGCGCAAAAGCAGCCGCCGCCAGCGCCTGCCGCTGTCATCTGCAGCGGCGCTCTCAGCGTCAATCACAGTCCGCTCAGGCGGGCACCACAGCTGCCACTGCCGCTGCCGCTCGGCGTCGCGCCATAGTGCCGCTTCTGTCACCGACAGCTGCATCCTCAGCCACGGTCCCCTCGAAACCCTCAGGCAGGCGCAACAGCCGACGCCGTCGCTGCCGCTGCTGCTCGGCGCCGTGTCATGATGCCTGCCGTTGTGGTCGTGCCTGTGGACGCAGTGCCGGCCACCGAGTCCTGCTGGTGTGAAGCGGCGGGTGTGCCGTCCACACTTGTGGCCGCTGCTGACGCAGGGTGGATGTGCGCCTTGAACTCCTGCGGGCCACCAACAAGACAAGGCAAGACAAATGATGCTCTGAAACATACAACACTCCTGCTATTGTTTTAACTAGGGAAAAAGTACTGGAAACCCAATACTTGCAACCTGCAGGCAGCGAAGCATGTACAAAGCAAACACCAGCTGGTGTTTTTGCAAGACAGCCTGTTTGCATGAACGATCTCCCATTGGGCTTCCCATTGTTAAGAATGGCTATGACCATATTGATTTTAGATTACTATAGTATAAACCACGCAACATGTGCAAATAAACTACGGTAAAAAATTACCGCTTCACACTATTTGCCACCTCATCACCAGTGATCACCCGCAACCTCACGCCCCCCTCCACACGCTCCTTTCCGCCTGCCACTCCTCACAACCACCCTCTCCACATGCCCCTCTCCACATGCCCTTCTCCACACGCACTTCTCCACACCACCCACTCCACACCACCCTCTCCACTCCCACACACCTGCAGGTCGTTGGGCGTTGACTTGTAGAACTCCACCAGCGCCTTGCTACCCTCCTTCAGCACGCGGTCCACAGACCCGTCAGCCTCCCACTGGTACAGACCGAAGCGCATGTTGAAGCCCGTGGCCCACTCAAAGTTGTCCATCAGGGTCCAGTAGTAGAGGCCTCGCACGTCATAGCCGTCTGTGATGGCCTGGTTCATCTGTTGGTAGCAGGGAGGGGCGTGAGGGTGAGGGGCAGGCGGATGTGTGGTGAGGCGGGCCAGAGAGGAGGTGCAAACAGGTGGGCAGGGGGAGGTGTGGAGGGAAGGGCCAAGCCTGCAGCCTGCTTTGAGATGCCTATGAGAGCCCAGTAGTAGAGGCCCCGCATGTCATGGCCGTCTGTGTTGAGAAGAGTGTGGAGGGGCATCAGGGCAGGGCAGGGGTCAGCAATCCTGCCCCTTGCGCTTCAACCGCTATGCTTTTTTAAGCAAAAAGCCAACCACCGCACCCAAGAACGCTTCGTCATGATGACCCTCCTGCTCTCTGACACTTAGCACAGTCCAGGTAAGCCTTGATCCTGATCATCCTCCTGTCCTGCCCTCCTGCACCCATTGTGCTCTAGCATACCAAAACAGCATACCAAAACAGCACACCAAAACAGCACACCAAAACCCACCGCGTGCAGATATGCCTTAATCATGATTGCCCTCCTGTCGTCCTTCTTGTCCGCAATACCCGTCTCTGTGATGTACATGGGGATGCCATACTTGCTTGACCTGGCAACAGGGGCAAGTGTGGGGCGCAAGTGGACTGCTGAGCACTTGAGCTCCAGCGCCCCTCTCCGTAATTCACTAAATGCCTACCTCGCTGTCGTCCACCACCACACTCCGTTCACACCACCAGCCACACCTGGCTATGGCGTTGTACAGGCCCTGGGGGTAGATGGGGTAGAACATGTCCGTCATGCGCTCCCCTGGCTTGCACGTCGTGCGCATCGTCCAGTTCAGCACAGGGCGGCTGTAGAAGTTGATGCCCCACCTGTTGCATCGGCAAAGGGGCAGGCAGGCATGTTGCAAAAGCAGGGCAAGAAGGCGAAGCATGACCGCCTCTGCTAGCGCCACTTGATGCACATCGTCCAGTTCAGCACAGGG
>JAWZTI010000977.1:0-18079 GCA_039880955.1 Chlamydomonas urium | reverse complement strand
GGGGGCGGCGGCGGGCTGCACGGGAATACGCCCTGCGCAGTGGTCGCGTTTATGATGTGTACGGGCGTACCGCCTCCCCCACAGCCGGAGTTTAGGGCAAAGTAATCTGAGCAGGACATCTGCAGCTCGGTCGCGGCCTCTGCCAGGCGGGGCAGGCTGGCGGGGTCCATCACATTGCTGATCAGGCGCGCCTCGCTGATGTTGGAGCGCAGCAGGATGGTGGCTGTGATGGAGGCGGGCTGCACGCTCAGGCACGCGAATGTCGCGCCCTCGGCCACCTCTGCGGGCACGGCAGGAGGTCGGGGGTGTGGTGAGTGGGCGTGAGAACGGCAACGGCAGGTTGTGTGAGGGTAGTTGAGGGGCAGGAGGGGCAGGGGAGTTGGTGTGGCAAGCACAGGAGGATGGAAGCGGGCTGCACGCTCAGGCAGGCAAACGTTGCGCCCTTTGCCACCTCTGCGGGCATTGCAGAGCGGGGGGAGGGCCAGCACAGGAGGAGGATGGCGGTGATGGAGCGGGCTGCGCGCTCAGGCACGCAAGTTTTGCGCCCTTGGCCACCTCTGCATCGGGGATGGGGTTGGGGACAGGAGAAGTGCAGGGGAAGGGCATGCATAGTGGGAGGGGTACAGCGAGTCTCCCCGGCATGCGTCCATCAAGTTGTCACCCCATGTCCCAGTGTGGCACCATGCCCTCCCACGGCTGTTTGCAACAGCTTGCAGCCTCCTGCATTGGCAGTACCTAACCTGAACCTGTCTGCTCTTTACCCCTGTGCCTCTCATTCCCTTCTCCCATCATTCCCCTTCCCATTCACCCCATCTGCCCCTCGCCCTTGTCCCCTCCCACCTGCCCCCTCCCATCTGCGCCCTGCTGTGGCTCCCCTCAGCCCTGAAAGCCCCCTGCCCCTCCCCCCTCTGAACTCACCGCTAATTCCGGTAGTTAAGTGCGCATTGGCGAACAAGGCCAGCCTTATACAGTCCTCAAAGGTGAAATTGGCAGAGCTGCAGAGAGGGGCCAGGGAAGGAGAAGCATGCAGCGAGGTGGGTGGTGCCAAGCGTGATGCGCATTCTGTGTGTGCGCATGCTGTGAAGAGCAGCGCGGTCACCATCAAGGACATCGGCAAGCAACCACAGAGCGTGAGCTGCCCATCTGCCGCTTTCAGTGCAGACGCAATGTGCATGTGCTCCACTGGCCTCACCCTCTGCTGCCAAGCAGGTTCCCAGGTTAGTCCGATACGCTCCACTGAAATACTAATCCGCCGTGACACCTACAAACCATGGACGTAGCCCTTGACCCTGAAGCCCTGAGCCCGAACCCCTGAACCCTGAGCCCTGAACCCCGGCCTGCCTCAACCCCCTGCCGCCCTCACCTGCCGAAGGCTGTCAGTGTCTGCAGGCAAGGGGTGGTGCTGCTGCTCTGAGGGCTGTGAGGCGAAGGCCTGAAGCACCATGCAAGCATGGGGCCCAGGGACGGTTAGCAGGGGTGAAGTGTGGAGCAGCACGCAATCACAGGCCAGTCAGCAAGGTGAGGTTTATAGCAGCATGCAACCACAGGGTCACAAGCAAGTTAGGCAGCCAAACAGAAAGCGCAAGGGTGGAGGTCGGCAGTGCTGCACAACCAAGCGGCGAAGGTGAGTGGGTCAGCTAGACCGAAAATTGGAGGCAGGGCTGTTGGGTCAATGTGCATGGCATGCAACCATTACCGCAATGCTGTTGGCTGCCCTATGGAGTCAACTCAATTGCTGTCAGGCAGATCTGTTCCTTTTTGCATTACGTGAATGATTGACCGCCATGCTAGCCTGTCCACTGCTGCACCCGCTCCCGCGCTCACGTGAGAGCTGGCTGGCCCTGCAACAGGCTGCGCAGCGAGTGACCTGCATGGGCGCGGCACAGGGAAGCAGCAAGGGTGGCATGGTAAGGGTTTCTGGCATGTCTCTGCGTTCGGGCTGAGCTTTCAGGCCTGGGAGTGCACCATGGCAGGGCATGCGGCATGCATCAAATGCCATGAGCATGCATGTGGGTCAGGGGTGGTGCAGCATGCAAGGATAGATGTGCTGCTCAGGTCTGCATGCACTTTGGTGGGCGCGTGCTGGCATGCACATCCGGCAACGAAGCAGCGCGCCACTGCCATCGCACCAGACCGTGCAATTGGGTCAAGCTGGCGCGTTGCAGGCGAGGTGCATGACGGCCTTGAGCGCACTGCAGCCTACCTCTGCGCGCCCTCGTCGGCGCTACATTGCAAAGGCACTGCAGCGCCAGCGCCAGTAGCAGCACACGACAAGACATTGACGCGGCGCCGTGGGGTCGCGCCATTGTCAGTCGCGCTGTGCTACCACCGCCGATCGCTGACAGTGGTGTGTGTGCAGCTTTTGTCTCTCCAGGCGTGTGCGACGCCCTGGCAAAGGTGCTTGCAAATCAACCCGCTGCCAGGAGCGGTACTGTGCTTTCGGCGTTGAACGTCCCAGTGACCAATAGGTTGCAGCTACTTCGCGGCGCAGTGCCAACGGGCTAAGTAAAGGAGCCACGCACAGACACAAGGCGTCTGTTGCGCGCGGCTGTGGTCGTTGGTGCGTTGCTGCGCCGTGCTTGGCAGCATGCACATGCGGGGACAGCTTCGCTCTCGCGACAGAGCAACAGCCCACCACAGGCAACAACCCCGCGAGTGTAATCAGGTCGTCCAACCACGCGAACATATCCACCCGACTGGAACGGTACAGAGCGCATCCACGTACCAGCGCTGCGCGCGCGCTGGAGCAAGCCAAACCAGACTAGCGCAACTGCCACACTTCTGACGTTTTTGAACTGCCAGGCGCAGCTCGGCGCGCCAGCCAAAGATGCAGCAGGTCGTGGCAGAGGCGGCCTCGCTGCTGCGCGCTCTGCCGGATGGACCCGTGCACCAGGCACTGGCGTCTCGCCTGGAAGCATGCTTCCTCAGCGACCCTGACGTCGCAGGCGCAACACCTCTCTCTGAGGGCGCATCAGAAAACGGCGCCAGCGAATACGCCGGCACGTTGCGGCGCATGCTAGAAGAGCATCACGCCCAGGTGGCAACAACAGCGCAGGCACAGCATGCCATGGACCAGCAGGCAGCAGAGTACGAGCAGGAAGGTGCGGCCGCATGCAATATGGCATGCATTATGGCCTGCAAAGACATGGTTTGGCTGGTTTGCATGGCTGCTTGCCCAGTGTGAAGGCGCGATGGCCTAAGTTCCCTTGGTGTTTGAGCGTCTTACTGTTAAACCGATTGGCTGATTTGAATGCCATTTGTGCCATTCATGCCGTACACAATGATGCGCTTTGTCCAGCCATTCAAAGCCTGTGCATGCTCCCTCAGCTGTTGCCTTGCGCTCCCATGCACCTGCACCTCATGCAGCCCGGCGCCTGAACGAGCTGCTGCATTCAGCCGGCATCCAGCCAGACAGCTTGCCTGCGTCCTGCCGAGACAGCCTTGCCACGCTCGCCCGCATGGCCAACGAGTTGGACATGGTCGTGGTTTCCGAGAACAGACTGGCGGCAGCCTGGGGTTCACTCAGCGTGGAAGACATGAAGGCAGCCAGGATGCAGGTGAGGGACAATGGGCGTGAAATTTATAGCGTGAAGTGTGCAGGATTGTGCACCACTTGTGTGGTGTTGCTGAGCAAGGGGCATTCGTGCTCTGTGAACCTGTGCCTTCCTGGCCCCTCACCCACCGTCTTTCCCTTCCATGCCTTCTCCCCTGCGCCTGACAGATGTTGCTGCAGCACAAGCAGTCGGACCTAGATCACCAGCTCAGCGCAGCTAAGGCAGCTGCTGAGCAGCTGGCAACCTCCATGCAGGTGCGGGAATGTTTGTCCGGCAGACGGGATGCGCAGGCTTTTGTTTTCTTAGGGGAGGAAGAGAGTGCGCGGACGGTAGCATGGAGGTAGTGGAGAATCCCAGGGACTGGAGATTCTTGTTGCATGTGTGAAAGATTCATCCTGGTTTGGGGCACTTTGCATGTGCAAGCACAGGCTGTGCATGTGGATGGAAGTTGATGTGAGGAGGAGAGGGGAACCTCCAAGCTGTACAGGCAGCTGGCAACCTCTGCTCTGAGCGATTCTGGGGTGGTTGGGCTGGACAGGTGTGATAGGGCTGCAGCTGGCGACCACTGCGTGGAGCAATGAGGGGTCAAGGGGCTCAAGGGACCGCACAGGTGTGTCCAGGTCACCTTGACCTGCGTTGGCATGTCTTCGTCCCCTGTGTGGTCTCAACTGATGAAGCACTATCATAAACCTGAACTACGTTCCTCTTGCAAGTCAGTCTGTGAGTTCGCGTCCTGTGCTCCGTACTGCCTGCAACGCTGACGCACCGCAGGCAGCCAGGCAGAAGCTGGCAAGGGCTGACAAGAAGCTGGCTCAACAGGCGCTGCAGTACATGCCAGACCAGCCTGTCAAGCTACAGAAGTACAGGTGCGTCTTGTTAAGGGGGTGGGATGGTGTTTGGTGGATTGCTCTACCTGTTATCAAAGGCTACCACCCTTGTCTATTTTGCATTCGTCCTCCCGTCACCCCTGTCTCCTGGCCCTGATGCATCATGCCTGCAGGGACCAGGCGGCGCTGCACCAAGCACAGCTGGATGCCAGCGGTTTCAAGGCTGAGGTGAGTTGCTGCTATAAAGCCGGGAAGGTTTTGCCATGCTTCTTGAGCCGCTCGCATCGTTGCATTCATGGATGCCTTGTTATGCTGAGCTGCACATGTTGTTCACCAAAAAGAGCTCTGTTTGATCTGCATGAAATGGTGTCCATTGACATGGTGTCCATCAAAACAAAACAATATGAATGCCCTTGAGAAGTTGAAGATCTCGAAGATCTCCACACCTATAATCTCGCACCCACGTTTCCCTGCCTGCCTGCTTCCTTGATTGTATGGCAGTTGAGTCACAACGCCCTTGTGGAGCGTCACACAGCAGCGGAGCAGCTTCAGCAGGATCTTCGGGATAGGCAGGTGCAGCTGGAGGCCTTCAACGGCCTGCAGCCTTCCAAGGTGGGATTTTGCAATGCGCCGAGAATCCCGTTGGCCTAGTGGTCATTCTGCGCCAAGTGGTACAGATTCCCTGCATCGCTGATGATTGTGCACTGGTGTTGCCAACAAGCGTTGCACGCGCTGCTGCCTGCAGGAGGCGGCTCAACGGCAGCTGCAGCTCAGCAAGGCCAACCTGCTGTCGCTGCAGGAGCGGCTGCACAGGGGCCTGGGCCTACAGGGCTGAGCAGCATAGCTCAACAGTGCAGTGGATCTCATTGTCGCAAGGAGGGCAGGAGAGGCCGACGGGACACATGCCGCTGTTGTACTTCCAGATCCATCGGTGAACAGGGGCCTGGCCCTGCAAGGCTCAGGAGCCATGCCAGGAGGATGAAGCAGCCACTATCTGTCACAGTTTGCGCCTTTTATGCACCTATAACCCCCTCGATAGAGCGGAACTAGCGCACGGTAGTATAGGGATATTATCAGGAAGGCAGAATTTGCCAGCATGGGCTGGTGAAAGCTGAATCAATCTACCTCCTTCCCTCTCATGAGAGTGCGAACTGAAGGTCTTTGGCCACAGGGCTGACTGCGGCATGCTACAAAGTAGCGAGAGGCCAATAGCAGCTTCTTCTCCCTCATAAACGCCTGCATTGTTGTTTGCAGCTGCTGGGTTTCGGGGACAAAGGGGGACACAACGAATGAGAGGGTTCCTGGGAGAGTTGCGCAGACAACAGTACGATGACTCATAGCTGCCTTTCAACTATTGGGCCTGCCTATGTTCGTGCTGTTGCTTTGGCTATGGACGCTCAACGTGCAACTGCTTGTTGCTCATCCAGCTGATCAAAGTAAGTTGAGCTGAGTAGGAAGTTGACCCCTGCTGACTGCTGTGTCGGAGGCAGCTGCCAGCCAAAGCTGGTAACAGCTCATCAGCAATAGTGCAGCATTTGAGGCACCGAGGCTCCATCCTCCACATGCCCCACTCGCTGGCATGGCTGCATGAGCGCAGGCGGCTTGAGTCAGCCATCGGCCGCGGCCCCGGCGTGTTGCACAATACCTGCTACAACGAAAGGCGCGCCACAGCGCAGGTGATCGCACTCATCAACAGCGCGCGCCGGCTTGGGCCGCCCAGACATGCCTGGAAAAATATCTGCATCGTGCCCAACCTTTGGATGAAGTGGATGTTTGGCTCGGCAGGGTACAGCCCACAACCAGCCTCGCAGCTGAGCGTCTCTCAAGCGCAGCAGCAACAGAAGAGCGCAGTGACACGTTCTGCTGTACATTTAGTCCCCAGTGCCACCCCACTGCGAGCTGAGCTGTGAGCTAGCTCTTGCACAATCGCCATCTATCGAGCCCACGCGCATGCTGCTGTGTGGCATATGCTGGCGTCTCTGCTCGGCAGGCGCAGCCAGTGAGACCACCGAGGTCACAACAGCAGCCCCACCCTCAGCGACCAGCCGCGCTGATGGCGGCAGTGGTTCGCCTGCGCACGCACAGGTACGCAGTGCGCGCCTGCGCTGCTGCTTTGGCGCAGAACATTGTCCCTTGGTTGGCCTGCACCGGCGCTGCCACCTGGCAGAAGGGCAAAATATTTTGCCCTGTAGGCACGCGCGCCCCTTCGCATGCCTGCTGCTGCGCATGACGCTGTGTGCACTCGCGCGCAGGCCCCGAATGTCACCCCTGCCAGTCAGTCTTCACTGCACCAGCATGTCCTGCCCCCATCTAAGGCACAACATCATGGGCAGCAGCATGGGCAGCAAGCCAATCTGCAACAGGCAAAGCAGCAACACCAGCAACAGCAGCACAACCACGTGCTGGTGCACCTGAGCAGCAGCGCCTCCATGCCTCCTGGCAGCAGCAGCAGTAGCAACAGCAGCAGGTCACCATCCCATCAGCCCATGTATGGCCCCAGCACAACAGCAACAATGACGGACAACGCTCACCTTCACACCCCAACCCGCAGCAGACCGTCTCTGCACAGCCAGCACCAACCAACCCACAGCGTCGGCAGTGGCTCCCCACTGCCCAGCTCCCCATCCACACGCCTTGCCCTCCCATCAACGCCCGAAGCGCCTGCCACGCCCGTCCCCCAGCAACACCTCTACATGGAAGCCATCATGGCACAGTCCCCTTGCCTACTGACGTCCATCAGCGCCGACGCGAGCCGAGTCGTGTTCCAGAACGTGGCGTCGCAGGCGTACTACGGGGAACTGGTCTCGTACAGAAGCGAGGGTGGTACAGGCGCGCCAGACCGCGGTACGCGTGCCGGAGCGGTCGGCCGCTTGTCATGGGGCGACGCCGTTGCGGCGCTCGGGGCCAGCACTGTGCAGCCGGACGCCTCGGAGTGCGCCGCTGTGCCCGACGCAGGTGTCGGCACGGCGCAGGCATGGAGGGTGGAGGCCGAGGAGGAGGCAGCAGCAGGCCCGAACACGGGCGCGGCGCAGGCATGGCAGGTGCTGCACCGCTTGTTTGCAGCGCAGCCCCCTCAAGCGCTACAGGTACGTTGGAGCGTGTGCAGCGGCATGCAGGGGTGCCCCTCAAAGCGCTGAGGGTTGCATGTGCTTGTTGCATCAAGCCTGTTAGCCAACCCGTGGGCATGAACACCCATCAAACCAGACACCCTGCAAATGGCTTTGCATGCTCCATACCTCTGAGTTCTGCGGTGCTCTTCCCTCCCTCGCCTGTGCCTGACAGGACATGCTGCGGCAGGTGCGCGCTGGCGAGACATGGCACAAAGTCATCCAGGTGCAGCGGTCACCAGCCGAAACGCAGGAGCTTCGCCCCAGCGTTGGCTCGTCCGAGACATGCACCATGGTGAGTGCATCAGGGATGACAAAAGGGTGTGACCCTGGAAAGCAAGAAAGAGAGCAAGAACCGCCCTTTGGCGCTGCTTGGTGTCTGCGGGTGGGCTGCCCCCACACACCCATGACATGTGGACGGGCCTGCCTGGCATGAGCCTGGTGCCTGGTCAGGTTCCCAGCGCTTCATGCCTGAAGTTGAATCCATCTACTGATGGCCTTGCACGCGCCTGTTGATAGACTATGCCCATGCTGCTGGTGTGCGCTCATGCCTGCGTGATGTCTTCATTCACCTGCAAACAGTGGGCACAACCTGTCCTTGATTGCGATGCTTCCAGCACAGCATATCAACCACATGACATCACCACCGCCTGCCTGCTTTTGCCCATGCAACCGCAGGCGTACGAGTCGGACACGCAGGCGCCAGCTTCAACCGACGACATTGTCAACACGGAGCCAATGGGCTACCCATTGGGTCTGGGTGTGGGCATGAGCCAGGACCGCACCTCTCCTAGAAGCTGTGCGTCACCTCAGGGACCGACTCTCCCTCCCAGCCGTGCTTCCCCTGCCAGCCATGCTTCTCGTCGCAGCCATGCATCTCCTGGACGCTGCCAGCGGGCGCTGGCGGCAGCCTCTCATCAGGACGGCAAGTCCTTCTCTCCAGGGCCTGCCTCTATCAACAACGGGCAGTTTGTCCCTTATGAGGGTGCGCTCTCAAGCACCATCTACCGCCTGACCTGCCCTGACCGTGTCTCCCTGGCCAGCCAGGGGGCGGGCCCTGCCTGCTCTGACCGCCCCTCTCCTCAGAGCGAGGGGATGGGCGACGGTGGCGATTGCACTGAGGGGAGTAGCCTGGCATACGGTACAAAGAGGCTGTCGGGGTCTGGCAAGGCCCTCACTGCAATCAGTGGCGGCAGCCCGCACATGTACCCTGCTGCTGGTGCCGATACTGGGGAGGAGGAGGCGGCGATGAGGCTGCGCCGACTGGCCCAGCTGCGCACCGGCAACGGCGGCGGCGCGGCTCGAGGCGGCGACAGTGTTGCTAGCGTGGGCGTGCGCAGCCTGGCGGCGACACCCCGCAAGGCGACAGCCTGCGTCGGGCGGTACAGCGGTACGACGACGCCCCGGGGGCAGTACGACAGCGGTGGCGCAGAGACGCAGGGCGGGCAGCACAGTGGCGCGGCCGAGGGGCGGCGCATGCAAGCTGGGCACTGGCCGGTGCGCAGCAACGCAATGGCGTGCGACCGGCGGGACAGGCACTTTAGCATGGATGTGCCGCGCCTGCGCACGCGGCCCGCTGAGCCTGTGCACAGAGGTGAGGGAGAGTCGCTTGCTGTCGGGTAGGGGTGTTGAGTGTGAGGGCGATGACGGGGAAACTAGTGAAGTTTGCGTTTACCTGCCGTGGCTGCGCGTGCTGAGGCCGCGCACAGAGGTGAGGGAGAGGACCCTAGTGTCGGGCTGGTGTGTAGCACTGATGGGGAAAGTTGGCATGGTTTGTTCAACCTGCCCTTCCCAGCCGCTCACCTGCTCTGCGTCTCCCCTTCCCCCCTCCTCTTGCTCCCACCCCCTTTGCAGACCTGGCAGACCTGCTGGTCTCACCACCAGCCCGCACGCTGTCCATCATCCAATTCGCCAGCCTCAGCAGCCGCAGGATCTCACGCTCCCCAGTCGGCAGCACAGGCAGCACCATGCATGGCCCCCGCACGTCCCGGACGGCATCGGGCGGCGGCGCTCTCAACGGGGGCGACGGTGCCATGCATGGTTCGTGCCACTTAAGAACCGCATCAGTGGGGGGCTGCGGTGTCGGCGGCAGCGGCGGCGGCAGAGGCGGGGGGAGCGGCGAGGGCGGCAGCGACGGTGCCGTGGTGTCCCCTGCTGCGGCCATTTACGGCGAGGATTTCGCAGGCGACAAATCGACGGATGACTTGGCAGCCATGATAGGCATCCCACCCGCCACGCACCAGGGCAGGCCTGGGAGGCAGGTGTCGACAGTCGTGCCGGGGGAGGGGCGATACAGGGATCGGAAGGTGGCGTCAGACATGTTGGGGATGCAAGAGGCGGGGCAAGCGGCGGTTGGAGGGGAGGCCGGGTTGGCGCAGCTGCGGTTGCTGCCGCAGCTGCTCCTGCGGCGAGGCATGGGCGGCAGCGCGCGCAGCGAGGGCGAAGACCTCGTGCGCTCCGCCAGCAGGTGTGGAGGGGGGTGTGGGGCGGGTGTGAAGGGTGTGGAATGTGGGATGCAACAAGCAGGCGGGTAGTGCTGGGCGTGCCTTGTAGGCAGTTCTTGTGCCAGGCTTACGTAACACCGCGCCCTCGGGGAGGCATGTGGATAGTTGTATGTATAGATGCCAGACTAGGCAGCTGAGCCGTGCCTGATTAAGCTGCTACACCCTTTAACTGACGGCCAAGTGATCTTGCCATGTTTCCTTGCGCCCTGCAGCATCCCAAGCGCTCCAGAGAACAGCTCGCTGCTGTTTGTTCCACCTGGTCCTGATGGCGACACACGGCCAAGCAGCCACGAGATGCAGCAGCAGCAGCAGCAGCTGCAAGGGCAGCAGCAGGGGCAGCAGCAGGCGGGCTCGCAGGCCCTGCCTGCTCGCCACGCCCCTGTCGCTCAACCGGACACCGCCGCAAACGCCGGCAGCGGAGTGGATGGCGGTGACGCGGTCGTTCGTTTGCCAGGCAACGCATCTGACGACGTGTGGCACGACGTGACTGCACAGCCGATGCAGGACCCCCTGAATGGGGAGCCGCTCATCCTGCTCACGCAGTTTGACGTCACCAGCCGCGTTGCGGTGGGTGACTAGGACGCAGCGTTGTAGGGCAGGGCTGCAGGTGCTGACGCAGGTTTGTGCTTGTGCCTCACGCGACAAGCACAAGCTGGTGTGGGGTGGGGGTACAGGTGCTGATGCAGCTTGTTTTCATGAACGGTACGGCTTCTCAACATGGTCTGACCCTCCTGCATCCCCTGAACCCCCTTGTTTGTTCGCCCTCTCTCATGTAGGCTGAAAACTGCCTCGCCTGGATGTCGGAGCGCCAGCTGTCGATGCTCAGCGGGCTGCTGCCTCGCCATGTCATTGAGTTCCTGTCTGTCCACAGCGAGCACGTGGTGCCCAAGCAGGTGCGCAAGGCGGCAGCTTGAGCGAGTTGCAATTTGGTCGGTGGCTTGTGAGATGCCTGTTATTCCTGAGAATCTAGTGAGGAATGTCAAGTCAGGCATGCAAATGTGCTATCAAGCAGGTGCGCAAGGCTGGGCCAAAAACGCGCCACGCCAGGACAATCGGTTTATTCTTGGCTCCTGAGAGGTGGCAAGAGTAAATGTGGGGTCCTGCACACTTCCCCTCCCTTTCCGCTCCCTTGGCCTGACCGCCTCCTCTCACGTCCCTACATTTGTCTTCGACTGCCCTCCCTGCAGACTGGCACGCTGGTCCGGTCCCACGAGAACGTCACCATCCTCTTTCTCGACGTCTGTGGCTTCACCAGCATGGCAAAGCAGGTAAGCAACTGGGCAACAATTAGGGAGCCTCAGCAGGCTTGCTTGGAGCAAGCACTGGAGCGTGTGCACCTCAGCATGATTGGGCAAGCGCCCTGACATTCCTGACAATGACACAAGAGTGTGCTGTTAGATCAAGGACCACAAGCAACTGCGCACTTAAGCCCTTGGTTGCACGCGCCTGCCCAAGCTCTCCTCATAAGCTTTGCCAACACTCTGTCTGCTCACCACGCTGGTCCTGCACCGTAACCAGCACCAAACGTTTGTTACACCTCCACACCTCTGAATTGCTCACACTGCCCTTGAACCCCAGGTGCCCCCTCAAGTGGTCATGGACTTCCTAAACATGCTGTTCACCACGCTGGACCTGCTTTGCGACGAGCATGCGGTGCAAAAGGTGGAGACGGCGGGCGACGCGTACATCGCCGCTTGCGGCGTGCTGACGCCCGACAACGAGGGCTTCTCCGTTGCTGGGGGCGAGCACAACGCCGCACGAAGGTGGGTTCACGTTTGCACTTCATCTCTCCAGCAGGCAAGCCACCTTGCCCCACAGCATGATGCAAATGCTTTTGTTCTGCCTGGACATGGTGGTCTTGAAGTGTTGTCAAGTTGACCATGATGTCAATATCTCGCGGCAGCCAACCAAAAAAGTCTTGCTTTCCTGCCCTCCTTCCTCCTCGCAGTGCCCAGCGCATGCTGCAGTTTGCCAAGGCCGTGCTGGAGGCGTCCCACATGATGCCCATGCCCCACACCGGGCAGCCGCTGCGGCTGAGGGTGGGCTTACACACCGGCCCCTGCGTGTCTGGACTGATCGGAACCAAGCTGCCAAAATTCTCTATCTTTGGTAAGTACCTGGGTCAGCGCGTATGGGCTGTTTGCAAGGGCAGGGTGGGTCGGAATGCAGCCATTGTCAATGTTCTGATTTGAAATAAGCCGCCACAGCTGGCCTGATTAGTGCACGCACCCCCGGCTCCCTACCCACATGCCATGGCCCTCCTCCTCCTCCTCACAGGCGACACAATGAACACCGCGTCCCGCATGGAGAGCACCTGTGTGCCGGGCCACATACAGGTGTCGGAAGCCACCTGGCAGCTGCTGCCGTCTGAGGAGACCGCGCACTGGCACGCAACCGGCGGCATCGAGGTCAAGGGGAAAGGCGTGATGCAGACGTACCTGTGGGCGGGGCCGGGGTGCGCCTCGCCGCTCTTTCCGCCGGCTCCGGCCAGCGCCCCCGCATGCCTCGCAAGCCCGCCCGCACCCGTGCCCACCGGGGTGGTCACTGCGCCCGCAACGTTCGATCTGAGCCCGCTTGAGGTCGGAGGTCCGCTGCAGCCGGGAGCGGCTGTTACCGCTGATCGCTCTTTGTCAGCACATGGAACAGGCCTCATGCTGCAGCCGGCACTCGGGCCGCCATGCGGGGGAGCAGGGGGGGTGCTCGCATGCTCTGCCGGGCAGCTGGGGATGGAGCATGTGCCGGAGCTGCCCCCCTGCATCCAGACAGGCCACATGATGCTGGACAGGGGCAGCGGCAGCAGCAGCGCCCACCACAGCGCCACGCTCAGCTTCGCGCACTGCATCGGCAGCGGGGTGGCTGCGATGCTGCACAGCACTGAGACTTGCGATTCGCTCAGCTTTGCATGCTCGGGCACTGGTTCAGGCCATGGCATGGGCGGCTTGGCAGGGGGCCACGCCGGCGGCGGCGGAAGCAGCCGCGGGCGCGGGAACACCAGCGCTGCGGCTGCGCAGAGCGCTTTGCTTGCGTCACAGGAGCTCAGCAGCGACTCTTACCTGTCGTCGGTTGCAGGCGCGACGATGCAGCCGCACCGGCAGCCCTCCAGCACCACGACAGCATCGTCGCACGCCGCGGAAGCACATGCTGCAGAGGCGCGCGCAGGCGCGCAGGGCCAGGGGCAGGCGGAGCATCATGAGGGGTGGCACGAGCCGGCGGCGACAAGGCACCCCCCGATGATCACCCGGCTGTGGCCTATGCCAGGCGCCGCGCTGACGCAAGCGTCCAACCCCCCCGTGCTGCCGTTGTGCCACGCTGCCCCGCTTCCCACTGACGGGAGGCCAGCTGTCACCTCGAGCGCCGCCCTGTCGCCTGCTGCTCCCACAAGGCCGGCGGCGCCGCGGGGCGTGCACGCGTTGGCGAGTGCAGCTTCTGCGCAGCTCCCGCAGCTGTCCAGCCCCCGCATGATTCCGAACGCGCAGCGGCGTGCCTCGGAGCTCTGCATGACGCCCTGCATCAACTCCGTGCATGGAAGCTTCACTCTGTTGCGCAGGCCCCTGCTGTCGCTGCTGCAGCAACAGCAGCAACAGCAGCAACAGCAGCAACAGCAGCAACAGCAGCAACAGCAGCAACAGCAGCAACAGCAGCAACAGCAGCAACAGCAGCAACAGGCGGGCTGGCAGGTCCTGGGCCCATCCTGCAAGCACCCTGCCACTGCAGGGCAGCCCCTAGGCTATGGCAGCATCAACTCCCTCCTGCTCAGCCTTGGCAACAGCAGCCAGGTCAGCGCAGGTCACACCCGCATAAGCCAGTCCGGTGCCCTGCTGCCCGGCGCACATGATAGCTGGACTGGTTACGACTCGCTGCTCGGCACTGGTGGCGCGTCGGAGTCGGCGGCGGCCATGTCGGCGTACGCGTTGCACCTGCGCGCGTCCGCGCACCACCCGCCGCAATTGTGGGTCGCGCAGCAGCTGGCCGCACAGGCGACGGCGAGGGCACGCAGACAGTGAGTGTTGGAGCTTGCGTTGCACGTGCACCTGAGACCTGCACCTGAGACTTGCACATGCCTGATGCGGTTGAAGCAACAAACTTTGTTGTACGCTTTGGATGACCGCCAGCAACATCACTCCCCACCCACGGCCCTGCTGCACTGCAACTCAGCAGCGCCACGCAGGGCATGAACCTGCATGCAGCCATGACGTCGTGTGCCCCTCAAACTGCCCTGCCCTGCCTGCCAGTGCATCACCCCCGCCAATCACACCAGTCGTGCCCCTCTACTTCACCCACCACAGGAGCGTCACGCAGGGTATGGACCTGGCCTACAGGCATAACCCCATGGCCCTCAAAGTGCCCTGCCTTGCGCAAGGCAGGGCAGTTTGGGCGCAGTGCCCATGCCCTGCCACTGCGTCGCCCCGCCTCTCATCCCAGTTCTCTCCTCCCTTCCCCCTCGCACCACAGGAGTGTCACGCAGGGTTTGGACATGGCGTACAGCATACGCAAGTCCTTCAGCGCCAACGACGTCATCGGCCAGCTGCCTGGGCACGAGATAACTCAGGCCCTCTACTCTTAAGGTACCAATTCAAGCGGTCCCTTCCCTACCAACACAACGTGTGAAGTGAAGTGCCTGGGTATTCAACAACTTGGGCCTGATGAGTCCAGGACCGCCCTGTGGGTGTGAATGTGTTCGGCGTGTGGCTTTAGTATGCCTAAGAAGGTTAGCTAGCGTTGCCTGTCACCTCTCAAGTTGATCACTCCCCTGCTTCTGCCGTCAGCCCGGACATGCATGACTTGGCAAGTGTGGACATGCATGGCTCGTCAAGTGTACACTACCTACTTGCTGCAGTAGCTCTTCTTCAAGTGCTTTTAGAAGCAAAGCCAGGATTGGAGGGCAGCTAGAACAGGAGCTTGATGCAGCAGATTAGGAGGCGCAGGTCCCAAGGTAGAGGAGCACAGGTGGGACAGATCCTAGGGATATGTGAGCGGCTGGTGCCTTTTTCACGTGGCACCTTGCTGCATGGAAGGGTTGGGTGTGCTTCAAGCAATTAGCAGCACTGCGCCGTGCCCGCACGCTCGCCTGGCAGCACTGCGCCGTGCCCGCACAGGCGGCTGTGCTTGCATGTCAGGAGATTGACGCCACCATGCTGAGGGGTACAACTTTTTGTGCTTCATAAGGAGGGTGGTGCTGCCCTGTCCCGCTGTGCCAAGTGCTGTGAATGCAGTAGGGGACGGGCCTGGGGAAGGGTTGTGAGGGGTGATCGGACAATATACCGATGGCATGACCAGCTTATTATTAATATGCAAAACGTATGGGCGCTGCCATAGCATGGGCCTTTTTGAAGCCGGTTTGGGCAAGATGTCATCAGCATGTCTCTCATCCAATGATGAGTCTTCATGACTACTACTCACATTCACTGAGGGGTGCCTTGCACAGGACATGGGTGCATTGAGGGTTGCGGCTCAGGCGTGATCACCGGGAGGGTAGGCGCTGCCGCCCATTAGGCGGAGTATCCTGCTGCGTGGCGTGACTTGGTAGCCCGGGGCCCCCATACAGCAGTTTCAGTACATGTGCAGGGTTGCAAGCTAGGCAAGCTAGGCTAAGTTTTTGGCCACTTTGCATCGCACCACAAAGCTCAGTAGAGAAGTCAATCCGTGTACTTTGTTGCGTTCCTCATCGAAGTATGCTGGGAAGGAACGCCTGGACCGCCACTGCCGAGCCAGGGTTGTGACCCAATGCCTGTCTTGAGCCTGATGTCGTGGCTCTTCGCAAGGGCTTAGAAAAACAAGGCGCTCGTTGCCCCACTTGCACTCAGGCACAGCGAAGTCATCAGGTTGAGCAGCAGGAGCGCTCAGGTAGTGGCTACATTTCATGCCTGTTTTTTCAGAACTCAGACACCCAGTGCGCTTCGCGGCTGCTAGGCATGCCTCCAGTGTTGTGATCTTCATCTTGTTGGGGGGGTTGCGGGGATCGGCCTGTCGTCACGCGGTTGTGGTAACCAAGACAGTTTTGCAGGTGGCTGTTACAGCTGTTGCGCTGGTGTTGCGGCCGTTCATCCGCTGTTGCGTTCTGGTGTGCAGACACAACAGGCCTTTTTCGTGGTATGCTTGGCCACAATAAGCCATTTGCATTTTCCTTCCATGATGTTGGTCACGTGCATGTTTGCTGGACCCAAGAAGGGTTTTTGTGGTCTGGGGTTTACAGGTCGCAAAGCGAGGCCCCCTCCTAGGACTTTCCCCACTCTGCGGTGATGCATATAAGTGGCATTTCATAGTGGTGTGAAGGGTATGGCCACTGCGCCTTTAGCATCTTTTACTTAGCAGGTCATGACGATGACCACTCTCCATTTCATAACGTCCTGTGAACTCCATCTGCCTGAAGTGTACCGCCTGCGCCGCTCGGCCCTGGCTTTGATGCGCTCCGTGGCCATGTGGGCTGTCTTCCCTGCATGCCTGCAGCTGGCTGCCGTTGCTGGCCTGGGTCCATGCAGTCCTGAGCCAGCTTTTGTTTTTTCTGTGCCAGTTTCGTTTGAAGCGTCGACGCGGCAGCTGGCATCTAGATCATCCCACAGTTTTCCGAACAAACCCCACGGGCTTTTTCCGACGGGCTTGTTAGTATGTTTGCAGCGGCTTCATGGTGATGAGCGTTCATTCATGTTGTTGCCATCGCTGGCTGCTGTACTTTGAGGGCTACAAAACCAGCCATTGTTGTGTAAAGTTTACACTGTAAAACCATCAAACTTCCACTCAGCCGCCTTGGCTTGTGCACCAGCTAGTTGACCGTGTTTTGGTGGAGTTATCAGAGGCCCATCGCATGGGTGGCATCCTTGGGCGCTGCCGCAGGACATCCATGTCATGAATTTCTTGTGACTTGGTCACAAACACACACAAAAATGTGCACAGCTTCGCAGTAGAGCTTGATGCGGCTTGACCACTGTGCAATCCAGGTACTACATTGCAGGGGCTTGGCCGAAGGGATCGTCTGACGTGCACATCCCAACCACCAGGCCCAGTGCGTTATGCATCCCCATCCCAATGGACAGCGCACTGGTCGCGGCATGGAACGGCAGGAAGACGTGGACGTTGCGCACGAGCTGTCAGATGTGCTGCTGGTGCTAAGCGATGGGCGCACGTTGAGGGCCGCGAGTCAGTTCCTGGCGTTCAGCTCGCCCATCTTGAGGGACGCCCTGCGATGCAAAGGCGGTCAAACCGCGCGGCCAGCATGCGGCAGCATGCCGGAGGATCAGATGCCACGCTTGCCGGCGAGTGGCACATGCATGCTCATGCATAAGCTTGGCAGCCCACATGCAGTCTGTGGCTGGATGCATGGTCCAACATGTTGCACGGCCTTGAGTTGCAGGTGGAAGGGAGTTACGAGGGCTGGACAGCACTGCTCAGATACCTGTACACACCCTGTGAGTTTGTACAAAGCTTGCTTGCCAGATCTGCTGCCAGAACATGCACGTCAGCATGCTTGCTACCACCTGCCACATCTAGGCTTGAACCACCCTTCAAACCTGCTCGCTGCATCACAACAAGGGCACTTGATCATTCATTCGCCTCGGCTGTGCAATCCTTGCCTGCACTGTGTGAGCAATGAGCTGCGCTCTGCACGATACAAGCAACACCTCAGGTCCTTTATCTTGCACCGTGCGCGCAATTGCCTGCTACACTGCCGCCTCCCGCCTCCTCACCCTGTGGCCTCCTCTCCTGCCTCCCAACCCGCCCTGGCAGCGCTGACCGCCCGCCCCGCGCAGCTGTCCACCGCTTCAGCGTTCCACATCCTGCCCATCGCGCATAACCTCGACATGCGGGCCCTCCTGGAAGCGTGCGTTGATGCCATCCAGCAGTCTGCTGCACTGCCCCTCGGGCCTCTCGGTCCCGAGCAGCCCAGCCCAGCTGAATCGGCACCGGGGCACAGCGGTGTGCACTGCGTCTCAGCAGCTGCACCAGGGACGTCAGAGGTAGGGGTGGCTTTCGTCTCGGCCCCTGCCACTACCTCTGCACCGGGTGGCGTTGGCGCTGCCCCTGGCGCAACAAGCAGAGGCGGAGGTGGCCTCACTGGGCATGGTCCTGCAGGGGGGGCGGGACAGAGGTGG
>JAWZTI010000975.1:0-18094 GCA_039880955.1 Chlamydomonas urium | reverse complement strand
CCCCACAACCCCCGTCATACCCCTCACATGCATCTCCAAGCACCACAGGTGGGCGTGGCCCTCTGAGTCCAGTGTGAACGATTTAATCCAAACCACTGACACGTCACAATATGCCATGCACAAGCTCTGTGACAGCAGCTCCCTTCGCCCCTGCCTTCCACATCCCCCGCCCTCACCTGCATCTCCAAGTACCACAAGTGGGCGTGGCCCTCTGAGTCCAGTGTGTACGCACGCGTGCCATCAAGCGAGATGTCGCAGGACACTACCGGGGCGTTGTGCGCCTGTAGCCGCAGGATGGGCCTGCTGTTGACGATGTCCCAGCTGCAAGTGAGGCAGAACCAGGGAATGGGGTTTTAGGGTGAGGGTCAGATTCGTGGTGCAAGAGATAGAGGTTGCGTTGGATTTATGTTTTACTGCACAGCTTGGTTGGGTTGATAATGTACGATGCAGAGGTTGGGTCAAAACTGCAGGATATAGAGATTGGGTCCTTTCCACGCTTGTCTGCATGTCTGCCCTGTCCACATCTCTTGACACTCCTGCATCTGCGTTTGTTCCAACACAAACTCTGTCCCAGCCTCTCTCCCCGCCACTAACTGCCTGGTGCCTGTGCCCTCTCCCCATGACTCACACAAACACCAGGCCATCTGAGTCGCCACTGACCACCTAGTGCATGTGCCCTCTCCCCATGACTCACACAAACACCAGGCCATCTGAGTCGCCACTGATCGCATACTGCCTGTCGCCGCTGACGCGGCAGAACATGACATCACAGGCATGGCCATCCAGAATGCTGATAGGGTCCATGGTCTCAGCGTCATACACGTGGATCAGATTGTCACGGCCTGAGGCGATGAACTCCTCACCATCAGAGCTGCACCGAGGAGGAGCAGTTGGCAATGAGGTGCAGGGTGCAGGGTGCTTGTTGAGCAAACGGCAGGGACTGGTGTGTGGTTTGAGTGCAGCGATGTGAGTGTGAACCCCATTTCCCGCAACATGGGCTGTGTACCGGGAAGTAATGTCATCAGCAGCCCACTTCAAGGTGCACACTTGAAGCCCTCAGAAGCGTACGGTGTAGGTGGTGCGCTTGCTCATGCACATGCCGCGTTGACAGTGGATTCCACCTGTTGCTTTATGAAACTGTTTCCAGCTGTTATCCTAGAGTCACAGCTAAGCTGCACACCTAAGCTAAGCTGCACACCTTCTCCACACCAAGTGAACTGCAGGACCTTCGGGACAGGCAGCCCCAATCCCACCACCCAGCAGGCCCACAGCACACCGAGAGGATCGTCCACTTTCACAGCCCGTCCTGCACTGCAGGCGCATCTCCCAAGCCCAAGCCGCCACCCCCCGCCACACACTAGCTGCGCAATCCACCAGCATGGCAGGGTCCTGAAGATGACCTCTGCTGAGCCAGCATGCCCCCCTTTCAAACCACCCCCCTTGTTCAGCCCCTCCTTGCACCACATCCCCCAGCGCACCTGAACTGCACATCCAGCAGCGTTCCGCTGCACACCAGCGCAACAGTGTATGTCTGCGAGTCCACATCATAGATGGCCAGGTTATCTGTCCAGGTCTGATCCCGCACATACACTGCCACCCGCCTCCCGTCCAGGGATATGCAGTAGCCGGCCTTGTTGCGCCCCTCCTGAAGCTGGTCAAACGGCTCTGCGGGTGAGCAGGGAGTGGGCAAGTTCAAGTGTGGCAGGTCGGACGTCAGCGGCCGCATTTCAGGGCTTAGGCTTGAAGCTGAGGGTTTGGCTGCCAGTGCTACAAGCAGCTCTGTGCAAGAACGACATCTTGAGACGCTTTGCCCATGCCTGGCACCAGTGCTTCCCGCCCTGTGTGCTTGCTGGACTACAGATCCAGGCGCATGCACCGTGCCAGCACCCCCGATGGCAGCACCCACCTGTCGCTATGATCTCTGCTGTCTGTGCATCCAACAGCACCAGCCCACACTCAAAGTCGGCGCAGGAGATGATGCTCTTGCCATCCTTGGAGAAGGATGCCAGGACAGAGGAGTGGCCTGTCTCGTACCGTTTGAGCTGTTTTTCTGTGGTGGGCATGGGCACAGCATGGTAAAGCAACAAAGAGGTTGAGGCAGAGTGCAAAATTTGATGCCTCCCGTTCCTCCCATTCCTCCCATTCCTCTCCTTCCCTCTGATGCCACCTCATGCTCCCCAACGACCACCAACCCAATGTCTTGAATTCACCCAGCTGCCCTGCTGTGCCTGCATACTACCAACCTCCCCCAGCCAATCTGTGCTGGCAGCCCTGCGCTTACGTGTCTTGACGCTCCAGGTCTCTAGCTGGCCATCGTCATCGCAGGACAGGATCACGTTGCCATCAGGCGACATTAGGCAGTACGCAACGGGCTCCTTGCCAACATCAATATCTGCCAGCAGCGCATTCACTCCTGCCAGAGCGCTGTCCACGCCAAACAGGAAGATGTGCATGTCTGGCAGCAAGGCAGACAGGGGTGCACGGAGCAGGGTAGGTAAGCAGGAAACCATGTGCTTTGTTTGAGCGTGCAATGCCGGGTGCGACAGTGGAAGAGCAGCCTTTATCATGTGTGCAGTCACCATGCTGCATTAGCCCTGTTGCAAACGCCTGCTGTGAATGCTGGCCCAGACACAGCTGTGTTAGCCCACGGTTACTGAACCTGCCCTGGCGTGCTGTAAGCCCTTTCCCTGACGTGATCAGCCCTCCGTTGCCTTACCGTCTGAAGCTGCCATGATGGTGGTCCCATCAGGCGAGAATGATGCGAACCGCACATTGCCTGGCGAGCCCTTCAAGGTGTTTGCTAGTGACCCGTTGATTGATTTTATGAGCTTGAACTCGGGTCCAAAGCCATAGCGCAGCAGCAGATCCTGTGCAAAGGTACCAGAGCGCGAGTTGGGTGAGCAAGCATATTGTGCTGCGCTTCAGCACTGTGTAGCGTCCTGTGGCTCATGCAAGTGCTGGCGCCCTGCTTGACCCACAAGAAGCAAGCCATCTGCCCACTACTCACTCCCTTGGGCGAGAAGCAGACGCCACGACCAGGCTGCGGGTGCGGCGCGTAGAAGTAAGAGGCGAGCGACCCGTTTTTGCAGCCCAGGTCTGGTGAGCTGTGCTGCCCGCCCATGAGCATGATGCTGGACTTGCCCACGCGCATCTGGCTGATGGAGCGCACGCGCTCCAGCACATCAGCTGCAGGCATGCATGGTGCAAGGGTCGCATGGCGCCACAACGCAATGGTTAGGCATGCGCACAGCCCGACCTACTCCTATGCCACAGTGCAACGGCTTGTACATTGTCGCATGCTGCTACTTGCGGAGCGCGTACGCCCATATGATGCCCACGTCAAGCCTGCGCACCATGGGACGCGGACGAACCATGCACCTCCGAGTGCTTGCGTCTCTCCAGCATAGAGCCGGTGCCGTTCCTCGAGCTCCGGTAGGCGGGTGGCCGAGCTGACACTGGCGTGTCGGGCACGTCTTCTGCAGCATCGAGGGCCGTACAGAACGCCATAGCTCAGCAACAGACCGACCCACAATGGGCATGGCAGTGAACGCATTCATAGGCTCTACTCCGCACAGAGCGTTGCTGCAGCAGTGCAGCTGTTGCTACCTTGGCCAGACACCGCACCTGCATGCGGCCCATGCTCGTCCACCGACGGCAGCGGCAGCACCTTCGAAGCGAGGGACCGCATCGAGCAGTGCTCGCCCTTGTGCGGCAACCGAGCTGTGGTGAACTACTTTGTCATAGCTGGCTTGCCAAGGCACTGCAGCTCAGCCTAGATTTCATGGAGACATCTCTATCTACAGCACGCGCAGTCGTGCAATTGGCTCTACTACGTCGGACAATTCCAGCACACGCACCCAACTCTGTGTGAGGTACGATTTTACAGGCAATGTTGTGCAAAAGACAAGCATCTGCTGTTAAGACAGACGAAATAGGCACTCAGGAAGCGCCGTAGCACAGAGCTTTTTGCTCACTCAGTCGTGATGACCCACTGTTTCTCACTGGTCCTTGCAACACGCAAAGAGCAGCATAACAGCATGTGCCATGGAGCTTGTGATTGCGAGTCAGAAGAAATTTGTCACAATCATGTTGTGACTGCAGGACCACACCGCATGTGCGCTTTGTCGGCAGCTTGGTCTTACTACCTAGGCAACCTCGCGTCAGGCTAATAATGCGGAATTATTAATTTTACAGTCCGCAGGGCGCCACAAGGGCACAAAGAACCCCTACTCACTCGAAGAATAAGCAGGGTTAGCGAATCATGAGACCAGACGTTGACGGATGGCATCTGACTGTTGTTTCCTGTGGCCGGGCAGAAACAAAGAGAAACGTATGGCTTATTGGGAGTGAGAATAGTGAACCGTCCCCTATACCACAGCCTTATAATCAATTGGTTATGGGATTCAGGAGGATCGTTGCAGGCGACGGCGCAACGTAACTATTGCATGAGCTGTCTGGACTGCATGGTCAAGAGGAACATGCATGACTCATGCAGCATGAGCGCATCAGAATCTTTACTGCCATAAAAGAGCTCTCTCATGTTGTGTCCCCACACACGTGTTTGTTTCACCTGGCCACTCCTACAAACCAGGCTTGAAGACCCAGCCTGCTTTCCACAACCTGTAGGGCTCCAAGCTGCTGTGCCTGGCCAGTCAGAGTGGCCCTGTGCAGAGAACACTGGAGTCCAGTCGACTGGACACTGTGTCCAGTCAAGCCACTGCGCAGGCATTGCTGCACACACACTCATGTTGCAGTGTTGCAATGCTGCGCCTGCAACGCCTGCTGTTCACCTGCTGCATGCTCGCTGCTCGCACATCAGTTCTGATGGCGCATGCCACATGGCATGACATGTGAAGCGCACAGTCAGGTAGGCATGCACCTGACTACATGATGTGATGGCTTACATTCAGCAGAGACCGAGTGCAGCACCTGGTACTGTGCCCTAATGAGCTGGTCATGAATGTGTGGGACTGCGTGTCGCCTGCTGCTAGCGCGACTTTACCAGGGCTGGGCGGGCACTTGCACGGGCGCAGCGTTTGTGGCAAATAGGCTGCGTCGGTGGAAGAAGTACACGCCGTTTGTGCGTGCGTGCAACATTGAAGTGCCCGGCAGCAGATTTCTGGCATCGGTGGGCTCTATCAGCGACTGCTGCCTGCATTCCAGCTTCAGAAGCAGCATCCTGCGTGCGGGCTCACCAGGCCGCACCCCCGACGCTGACCGTGTGCACGGCGCACCCTTCGGCGCGGCGTAAAGCCACAGGCAGCTTGAGCGGTGCGTGCGAGGCATGCTGCTCCTTCCATTTGTCCTGCTGCCACCTCATCGCCTCACGCAGCCCCATGTTGTGTGCATGCACATGACGCAGGCGGACACGGAGTGTTTGTGCAGGTAGCGGCTGCATGGGAAATCTGTGCAGCAGCGAGGCGAAGGAGCCGGTGGCGGCAGATATAGCGGCAAAAGGTGCCCCCGTGCAGGGTGGTGCAGCAGCACCAGCCGGCGGAAAGCCTGTGGCGAAGGCAGCGGCCGTGCCAGACGACCCCATCAAAGTAGCGCTGGCCGAGGCAGCGACTGAGCTGAAGAAGAACAAGGGTATCGACTTCGAGACCCTGTACACGGTCAGCAAGCTGATCGGCCACGGCGCCTTCGCCAAGGTCTCCATCTGCGAGCATAAGAGCACCAAGGTCAAGTACGCAGCCAAGGTTGTGCAGAAGAACCTGGACGACCCAGAGAAACAGCGAGATGGTGAGCAACATGCATGCCACATGTACTGTTTGTTGCCTGTCACGCATGCCATGTGCAGTCTTCAGAGGCCGCTCAGCATGCGCGCAGCGTGGTCAAGGCCCTCTTCCAACCACTGGTGTTTGCATGCAGGCGTGGTCAAGGAGATTGCCATCATGCGCATGCTTCAAGACCACAAGAACACAGTCCGGCTGATGGATGTGTATGACCAGCCTGAGCAGTACGTGCTCATCATGGAGCTGTGCAGCGGCGGAGAGCTGTTTGACCAGATTATCTCGAAGGTGTGTACTTCATTTGCCTGTGAACACTGTCCCCAGGCGACTGGAAGCAGGGCCTCAGACAAGGTCATGTTGCTGAGCCAGCATGAGCACTCACACTTCATGTTATGGCTTGCAGCCTGTCGTGAGCAATGTTTCATCAGGCGCCCTTGCGCAGAGCCAGCTCATCTGTTTTGTGTCCGGTGCTTTGTGCAGGGCCACTTCAGCGAAAAGGATGCAGCGGAGAAGATGCAGTCGTTGCTTGACTTCATCGCCTACGCACACAGCAAAAACATTATTCACAGGTGAGCAGCACCACTGCCTGCCTACCTGCTGCTGTGCAGCTATGCAGCCATGCAGAAAGCATGAACAGTTCTCGCAGCACCAGCCCGTGGTTGTTCACCGTTGATGCCCAGGCCATGTCATGCCCATGCCATGCCACGTTCACCGTTGATGCCCTTTACATATTTGCCAGGTTTGTTATCCTCCATCCATTAACTGTGTGTCCTTGCCTCACCTTTCCACCTGTCCGATCTGCCCATCTTTCAGGGACCTGAAGCCCGAGAACATCCTCCTTTCGGACAAGACCCCGCAGGCAGAGCTGAAGGTCATCGACTTTGGGACCAGCGACTTCTGCGTGCCAGGCCAGCGCCTGCAGCAAAAGTTTGGAACGCCGTACTACGTAGCGCCAGAGGTGAGCGACGCGCAATGCCGTGGACGACGAGCGGGGTGGTCGCAGGGGGTAAGCTGCAGCAGGGGGTATTGGAATACCTTGAAGGACAGCCCAGGCAGCAGGGGGTCAGCACCTGAAGGCAGGCATGCTGGATGATCAGTGAGCAGTGCTACGCTGGAAGCGTCTTGCCTGCACGAAGACATCAGAGGCAACGCACGACAATCAATCGGCTCAATTTATATTCAGTGACACTGCTGCACTCTGCCACTTGGCATGTGTGCATGGGGCACATGCCCCTTGTGTACTGCAGTCACATTGTGCAGGCCACCGAAATACTCGCACGCCCAGTTTGCTGTGCCCCTTATCACGCCTGCAGGTGTTGAAGAAGGACTATGACAAGTCCGCTGACATTTGGAGTGCAGGCGTGATTATGTACATCCTACTGTGTGGTTACCCTCCTTTTGGTGGCAAGACCGACAACAAGATTTTGCAGAGGGTGGAGAAGGGTGAGCAGGGGCCCCTGGGTGAGGTGGCAAGCAGGCGAGGACAGGTGGTAACGCAGACGTGAGGTAGGCAGGCAGTACGTCTCAGGTAAATGACTCTAAGCGTGTGCAGGCTGGCTGCCCCTGCGTGGTGCAGTGCTGCAAAATGATGGCGCCAGGTTGTTCTGCTGTATCCTTGCCCGATGCATACACACCACAGCACATGCTAGATACAGCATCACAAAAAAACAAAAGGCTTTCTTGACGCAGATACCAGAAACAGCTCAATTGCAGGGCAGGGGTTGTCAGGCTCCCCTCTGTACCGCCCCTCAAGTGCCTTTGCATCCACTCACTGCTGCCATCTACTCTCCTCCTTGCGCGTCCATGCTCAGGTGTGTTCAGCTTTGACGGACGTGAGTGGGAGGTGGTGACGGAGGCCGCCAAGGACATGATCACACAGATGCTGGTCATGGACTTCACAAAGCGCGCAACCGCCAAGCAGCTGCTGGCGCACCGGTGGTTCCAGGTGCAGCAGAGCATGGCGGCTGTGCATGGGTGGTGTTCGAGCGCTGCGCGTGGGGCCTGTGGGCAACAACACTGTCATCATGCGCGCTAATGGGCATGCGACTGACATGGGCAAGGGTGACCACCCCCAAGCTCATCTTGCCTGCGCAGCGGATGGTGCCATGTTCATGTTCGTCTTCCGCAACAATCCTAGTGGAATGGCCCTGCTATCCAGCGGCTCCCTTGACTCACCAACCATCATCCACCCTTGCTTTTTTGTTTGACACCGCCACTTTCCCTGCTTTGGCTGCACCTGCAGGTGGCTGCGACGGCGCCTGCTGCTGCGCTGGGCGCCCACATGGTGAAGCGCCTGAAGGCGTTTGCGGGCATGAGCCGCATGAAGCGCCTCGCCCTGGTGGTGCTGGCCAGGACCCTGACGGACAATGATGTGAAGCGCCTGAGGGTGAGGGAGATGCACCTTGGGGTGTGGGACCGGCAGTACAAGGGGGCATGGAGGCTTGGGAAGGGTCAAAAGAAGCTGGGTTTGTTGATGGTTGTGACTAGCATTTCCACAGGTCGGCGACATGGCAATGCCGGGGTGCAACCACTCGCCAGGTCAGGATAGCTGCACCAGCAGCAACAACAGCGGTGACAGCAACGACAGCAGCAACTTTGCTGACACGCCGGGATTGTACCTGCCTGTCCTCCCGTCCCACAGGAGCTGTTTGCGGCCATGGACACAAACCAGGACGGGCGCATCGACAGCAACGACCTGCACAACGCACTTGCAAAGGTGAGTGCAGAAGGGAGTGGATTGCAACTTTTGTTTGTGGACAGAGGTGGATTGCAACTTTTCCTGAGGGACGGGCAGTCTTCGGGGAGCAGGGGGGTGAGGGGGGCACTCAGTAATGCTGCTCATGAACCTGGGAAAGGCGGCAGCCTGGAATACACTCAGCCACATGCTTCTCTGCAGTGCGAGGTCATCGGTGGTGCTGCTCAAGGGTATAACCCATTAGTGTTATGCTCTGTCCTGTCAAGCCCCAATTCTGATGCTTATTGTCGCCCTTTCCACCCCCGCTGCTCAGGTCGGCGCTGCCATTGACGAGTCGGAGATGCAGGAGCTGTTCACAGCATCCGACATTGACGGAACGGGGCAGATCGACTACGAGGAGTTCATCGCAGCCATGCTCGACTCGAACCGCGTCGCCAGGAGGGCCGAGGCGGTGCGCAAGTCCTTTGAAGAGCTGGATAAGGATGGGGACGGCTTCATCAGCCCAGAGGACCTGGTCAAGGTCATGCCCAGGTGGGGAGGAGAGGGCAGCAGGTTGTAGGAAGCATGACTGTGGGGTTGCGGGGACCCTTGACGTTGTGTTGGACAGGTCAAGGTCATGCCCAGGTGGGGAGGAGGCGGGCGTTGGGTTGCACCCTTGCAGATTGTGTTGGACACGTCAAGGTCATGCCCAGGTGGGGAGGAGGTGCGTTGGGTTGCACCCTTGCAGATTGTGTTGGACAGGTCAAGGTCATGCCCAGGTGGGGAGGAGGTGCGTTGGGTTGCACCCTTGCAGATTGTGTTGGACACGTCAAGGTCATGCCCTGGGCATGTGGGAAGGAGGGGGGGGGGCATTGGGTTGCACCCTTGCACTGGGGAAGCGTGGCTGCTGTGTTGCGGTCATGACGCTTCATGTGCACTGAGCAACCCTGTGTAAACGATTGTGAGGCTGGGCAAGGAAGGGCACACAACGCACGGTGGTGGTTGCAGCGGCCACTGTTGGCTGACGTGTTGGGGGCAAGTGCTGAGATGATGCTGAGATGACGCTGCTGCTGGCGCTGCCCTGCCTGGCACAGGGGCTCGTCAATTGAGCTGGCTCGGGAGATGGTCAAGGAGGTGGACAAGGACAACGATGGCAAGGTCAACTACCACGAGGTGGGTGGCACAGCCAGGGTAACTGCAAGGGCGAGCGTTGCTGGCACAATGCAGTTAGACACATGGTCACCTCCCACGAGGTTGGCAGTACAGCCAGGGGGGTGGCACAGTTTGGATCATTTGAAGGGCGAGTGTGGCCAGCACAGTGCATTTAGACACATGGTTAACTACCACGAGGTGGTTGGTATGGTCAGGGTGCTGGCACTGCTTGGGCAGTTTGAAGGGCTGGTGGACAAGGACAAAGATGGCAAGGTCAACTGCCACGTGGCACAGTCAGCTGCTTTGGCAATTCAAAGGGCGACTGTGGCAGTCCCACATGCAGCTGGACACATGCTGCATGAGTTGGGTTGGTTTCATGCAAACTGCCTCTTGCATCTTGACTCGCATCCTGTCTGGGTGTGCCTGGCGCGCTGCATCCCTCTTAGTGCTTACAGCGCTGCACCTGGCGCTACTGACGGCACCCGGGGTTTAGGGTTAAGGGCTTGCCTCTGCCCCTGGTGCTTACCATGCTGAACATGTCCCTGTCCCTGGTTGTTCCCCTGCGCCATGTGCAGTTCCACCAAATGATGCAGTCGTGAGGCCGCTGTCGGGTCTCAACTCCAAGCTGCAACCACGGCGCATCCACAGCCACAGGGGCGGTGGCGGTGAGGCACAGTGCTGCTGCCGTTATCACAGCAGCCATGCTTGGTCGTCTTCTGAACCTGCATCGAAAGCCTGTCTTTGAGCTGCGCTGGGCAGCGACATTGGCATGCTGGCGCCATGGCAACGTGATGGCCTCTTCACAAGGCAGAAACTGCATGCCTGGCTGCGTCAGTTGCAAACACTAGGCGAGGCAGATATTGCATGCCCGGCCGCGTTGAACAGAATGTCAGCATTGCACGGATGGTGTGGCGTGCCCGGCTGGCTTTGGTAGTGGCTGGCTGCTTTGCGTTTCAGCAAAGCAGGTGCTGCATGCCTCGCTGTGCCAGGCGCAGACCGCCAGCCTCTGCCAACAGACTGCCCTCCGCGAATGTGCCTGCCATGGTCACCATTTGCTCGCAGCTGTTGTGTTATAGCTGCAGCTGCTCCTCCCTGCGCAGACTGGCGCTGCGGACGGATGCAGTGACTCTTGTGCTGGAGGTGGCAATTGCATGTATGCGCTGGATGCGGTGCATGTGCTTGATGGCGTGTGACGAGCTGATTGCATCTTGTGCAACCCCCTTGAGCTTGCTTGCTGCAGCTTGTGTGGTGCGCCTGACTTGACTTCAAAGCAGCCTAAATTGTGGGAATTGTCCCACGATAGCAGCACCTGCCCTGATGCCCGTGTGTGTGCGCCCAAGGCCCTTGAAGAATAAGTGGGCTGGGTGCGCAATTCTGACATACTGTGGCATGTGTTTTGGGTATCGCGTATCTGGGTACTGTCTCCACTTTGTCTCACGTAGGCTACGCCTGTGATCACATGCACTGGGCAGAGAGTACTGCGCAGTCGTGACACCCTTTGTAGCATGCACCGTACTTTGAAGAACAACCTTTGGTATGACTGTAGCCCCGTCTTGCGGGGCGCCCGAGCCTCACACTGTTGAAACCTATGAACCGCCTGGCCGCCTGACCTGAGCCGACGTACTGGGCCAAGCCCAGCAGCGCCGCTACCCTTTCCTCTCCTGCTGCAGGGGGGCCCCGCGCAATGTGGGCCTAGCTAGCTAACTATATAGCAGCGCACCAAGCCTCTAGACTTGGCTAGCAAGTTGGCGTGATCTACACCAGGAGTCCTGGTCCAGGACGACCCCCTATGGCAGAAGGTGATGAACTGGAAGTTGGCGGAGCTGAACAAATGGACCATGCAGTGTACAGAGCGTTGTAGAGGTGGCAAGCATGTCCATCCACTCAACATTTGGAAGGTAGGGTCTGGCCTGTTGGCCACAGCTGGCACCACGGTACCACTAAACAACTCAGGCACACCTCGTTCACACCAGAACTTTCTTACATGTGCAGCGCACAGCGTTGTACAAATTTCCGCCAGCGCACCTCGCACATAGACAGCGGGAGGAAGGCATGCAGAGAACACGCGATCTGAGCAGCTGGGCGTCAGTGCTCACGCTGCTGGTTGCGGGCCTGGCGCACGCTGCTGTCGCGGACAATGTGCCAGTAGGTGCAGCGCCTGCGCAGCTTTACACATGCGCAATCAGCCTCGCGCCTGCACCCTCCACATTCGCGCTCTGGGACAGCCTGTCCAGCTTTGTTGCATGCTGTTGCATCCATGCTCCTGGACCTGACCTGTGTGCTCCTTGCGTGCATTGCTCCAGCATGCACTCTTAGCTGCATGACTCTCAGCTCCACGACTTGCATGGCTCCTGCAGGTCACATGCGGCAGCACCATCAAGCTGTCGCACGTTCCAACCAAGTTCCGCCTGCACTCGCACCAAGTTGGCTATAGCAGGGGCAGCCAACAGCAGTCGGTCACTGGCTTCCCTTCAGCGGACGACTCCCAGAGCTACTGGGTGGTGCATGGCACACCGGTGAGGCATATACCTCTTTGTAAATGATCTTGGGCATCACCCCCTGCCCATTGTTGAAAGTGCAGGTTGAAAGGCTGAGTGCCATTGTTAATGGTTACGTCTGCGGTCATGCCTGCAGTACTGGCATTGATGCATCGGGAGCGCAACTATGACTGCTTCTGCAATTGTGACTGCGTCCAAGACGCTGCTCATATGACTGCGAGTGTGATTGAGACTAGTCACTCTACTTGTGACCGAGACTGTGACTGTGGCTCTGACCCTGTCTGCAACTGCGATTGTGGCCATGGATGACCGTCACTTCGATTGTGACCACGATTGTTATGGTGACCATGGCTGACTGTGGCTGCAATTGTTCAGGAGGCACCCTGCACACCCGGCCAGACCTTTAAGAAGGGCTCACAGCTGCGGCTGCAGCACACGACAACTAGGAAGTGGCTGCACAGCCATGAGTACCAGTCTCCACTGACAAACAACCAGGAGGTATGTGCCACTTTGCAATGGCTGTGGTGGTTACGCAGGGCTTGAAATTGCCGCTGCGAGCGCATGAGAAGGGCGGTTGGGGGGAAGGGTGAGGGTGGGGTTGGGGAGCACGACTGGTGCTCACGCTTGGGAGCTGTGTGCACAGCCAGCTGCGGGTTCAAGTGAATATGTACACAACTTCAATCTACTTTCAACCATTTGCAGCCAACTGTTGTTCCTCTAAATGACGGGGTTTGCAATCGTCCTCCTGTCACACATGGAATATGATTCACGGTATGATCTGCATCCCCTCCCTGTCTGCACACAGGTCAGCGCTTTTGGGGATGACCACACCACGGACAGCGGCGATGTGTGGATCGTAGAGTGGGACACCAAGGGCAAGCTCTGGAAGCAGGAGACAAAGGTGAGCAGGGCGTCAAGCTCATAAGCATGGTTGGGCATGGTAGGCTGGTGTGAGGCAGCAGTTGATGTCCACTTGGTGAACTGCTGGCCTTAAGGTGACATTGCGCATTCTAATTCTGTACTCCGGGGGACGTGGAGTTGGGACACGAAGGTGAGATGGCATTTAGTGTGGGGAGGCGGTCGGCTTGCGCGGGGTGTGTAGTGGTTAGGGGTGGTAGGATGCTGACCACGCAAGCTGTGGAGGCAGGCAATGACGGCATGGACAGGATGGTCAGGTGCAACAGCCAGTATCTAGTTGGAGCATGGATGGAGATGTTGTGCATCTTGTGTCATGAGCGACTGCGCCTGTGAGGGGCGTGGTGTTGATAGGAAATTTCTGGGAGAACTCATTCGCTGCCTAACGGCAGCTTCCCTCTCTTCACACTTTGTGCTCTGCTCACATGGCCTCTCTTCTGGGTGCCTTGCTGCTTGTGTCGAGAATAAAATGAAGAACCTTTTGCGCAATTCCAAGAGATTCACGGTGCCCTTTCTCTGTACTGCAGGTGCGGCTTAAGCACCGTGACACACAGGCACTCCTGACGTCCCTGGAGCATGCCCGCTTTGGGCACCCTATCGGTGGTCAGCAGGAGGTGTGCGCTGTCAAGTCGAAAGGCAAGAACTCCGAGTGGCAGACGGCCGAGGGCGTTTACCTGCCAGTACTGCCGGAGGGCGAGGAGACTGGTGCTCAGGGCAGTGATGAGCTGTGAGCCCGGTTAGCTGTTTTTTCCTGAACTCATGCCCACAGGCGCATTTGTTAGAAACTTGAGCGTGCTTGTGACTGCCTGGTGGTGGCAATTCGTATGGTGGCGAATTTGTAGCTTATAGACGGCGCACTTTGTTGGTTCTACCGCGTGTGAGCACTGGGGCCAGCTTTGCAAAGCAGGAATTATGAATTTGGGATTTCGGAGCGGGCCACATCACCACCTCTGCAGCAGGAACTGTAGAATTTCTCTTGCGCGATGGCATCGATGGGCATGCGCAGCGCGTGCGCAGCCACCGATCAGGCATCCACCAGCAGTCGCTGCAACACCAGCCCATGGAGGCGCCCATCACCTAGGGCAGCGCGACACCGCTGCAACGGCAGCAGGTTCAATGAGTTCTCGCTCTGGCGTGGCGAATTGCCAACGCAGTCAGCGCCGCCGCCGCGTGGAGTGGTACCAGGCGCTCGCACTGTGGCAACCCAAGTGCTGACGCCTTACCAGGTGCGTGGAGCAGCATGCAGTTGGTGCTGCAACTTTCAGGTGCAGCACATCTCGGCGCTTAGCTGGGGCTGTGCGCCCTACGCACTCACCTGCCATGCATGGCTCAATTTGCAGGCCATGGACCGCCTGTACGCCAGCGTTCACCAAGCAGCGGACGAGCACTTCGGCGCTTTCTACTCCACGGAGCTAGGCGGCATCACGACGCATCCAGCGGGCATGCTGGTGCACATAGACGACCACATGGTGCATGCAGGCGATGCCGTGTTTGACACCGCGCTGCTCGTTGATGGCCACCTCTACCAGCTGCATCAGCACCTGCTGCGCTTCAAGCGCTCCGCCTATATGGCCGGCCTGCCGCTGCCGCTGTCGGACCCGCTGTTGCTGCGAGTGATTCTGGACACAGCAGCAGCCAGCCGGATGAAAAACGGTGAGCAGCAGCAGCAGGAGCAGGAACATTCGATGAGGGAGCAGCAATTATGGGCAGCAGCAAGGCCATTTGCAGCTTATCTCCTTCACATGCACCGCAAAACTTACATCCGGCCTTGTGACTTTCCCTCCTGGACCGCCTTTGCCCAGGCCTGGTCAAGTTTTGGGCAAGCGCAGGCCGCGGCAGCATGCGCCCTGATCGGGGCGACTGCCTGGAGCCGGTCCTGTACGTCATGGTGTCCTCCGAAACCACAAAGCCCAGCACAACGCCTGAGACTGGCTTAGCTGCCTGCAGCTCCACTGTGGCACCCAAGCCCGCTCCCTTCAGCACTATCAAGTCAACCAACTACCTGCCCAATGTGCTGGCTCAGGTTCAGGCGGAGCAGCAGGGGAACGACGTGGTGAGGGTCCAGGGCTTAGGGTTTCGGGGTGGGACCAGGCGCAGTGGCATGGGCTTGACGTGGTGAGGGGGGGAGGGGGGGAGGCGCAGCAGCATGCACTTGCAGTGGTAAGGATTATGGGTTTAGGGGCAAGTGCAGCGGCAGGGACTTGACGTGGTAAGCGATGTGGCGGCCTAGAGGGCTAAGCAATGCTGCGCAGTAGATGCACGTGTCACTCACCGGGAGGAGGGGGCCACCTTGCTTGTGACCACGCCATGCAGCCTAGCTCCGAAAATCTCATTTTTATGAGCCTGATTTCCACTCCCATGTCTTCCTCGTTGGCCGTCTCGCAGGGTGTTTTTTTGGATGACAAGGGCAACGTCCTGGAGGGCCCCAACAGCAACTTCGCCATGGTTACTCAGGAGGGGGTGCTGGTCACACCGCCTTATGACAGCATCTTGGCAGGCATCACTATTCAGACCCTGGTGCAGCTCGTGCAGCAGGTGAGGGGCTGTTGGAATGGGGAGGGGCCTGGGCTTGGGGATGTGGCTGTTGCCGATGGTGCAGCAGGTCAGCGGTTCTAAGGATTGAGAAGAACATGGGCAAAGGGATGCAGCAAGTGAGGGGCTGATGGATTGAGAGGGCCATGGGCAAGTGATGAGCCCTGCCGGTGACACACTGCTGCATCCAGTGCAGCAGGTGAGGGGGTTCAGTGATGGAATAAACCAGGGAGTTGGAAGGATGTGGGGCAAGAGGACGGGACAGCAGAGCAGGTGAACCACTTAGCAGTTTGCTAATCACTACAGCTTCACGCTTTAAGCAGGGGTTTTGAGCCGCTGTCATCGTACCCATGCCCACCTACGTTCGTCCCCACTGCGTTGCGGCTTGCCTGCGCAGGAGCTCAAGGCAACGGGCAAGGCGGCATCCAAGGCAATCACCGGTGTGCAACAACGCCCGATCCACGCAGATGAGGTGGCGCAGGCGAGGGAGGCGATGCTCGTGGGCAGCACCAAGCTGGCCGTGCCCATCACGCGTTGGAACGGCAAGGCGGTTGGGGATGGCAAGCCGGGGCCTGCTACCGCCGCCGCGGCCGCGATGCTGCTGAAGCACCGGCAGCCGACGGAGGGGTCGACGGAGCACATCGCGGTCCCGTACGACTCCATGATTGGCAAGGTGTAGGGGATAAGTACACGGACTGACTTGGAACCCAGGGCTCAATGTGCCATTTTGGCACCCTACGGACAGTACAATGCCTGACCTGACAAGAGGATGCAGCAGCATCTGCGTCGGACTTGCAGGTCGTCAGCGCACCTGCTATCTTCACCAAACTGTTCGATTTTGTGTTATTACTGCCCCTATGAAGCTTCTGGGGATGCTATCTGCCACAACTGTCATTGGTTAAGAGCGTGTGGTAACCAACATTAGCGGCGCTTGCGGGAGTGATGCATGGGGAGAGTTTGGGACCTGGAAGGAAGGAGCAGCAGACTGCTGTGTACATCTTACATCGATTCAAGGTCCCACAGGTTGAACGAGGTCCTAAGAACTCAGGTCTAAAAGCTGCCCTTGGTACTATCTGTTGATGCGGCCGCGACAGCTGCAGGTGTTAAGCAGCAGGCACAGTCATATAGCCCCCCCCCTAGGCATGAAAGCCACTGTCGAGCTTCGTCACGCACCAGCCATTGCAAGGGCTGCCTTGGCTCCATCAGCAGCTCATGGCAACTGCATGGCCCCCCCCACACACAGCCTTAATCTCCTGTCCAGAACACAATGATGTGCTCGATTGGGGAGCAAACAGCAATCGCAGGACCGAGGGAAGTAGGGCACTTTCCTCACTCCACCACATCCGAGTGACCGCATGCATCCACGCAGCCTGCACCTTGTTCACCAGACAGCGGAGCACACGAGCATGCAGGTGAAGCTCACGCGCGCCCACGCCGGCGTGGCCGCGCTCATCACCGCATCATGGGTTGTGTGAGTGAATGGGGTCCTGGGGAAGATTCGCGGCAGGCAGCGCGTTTCTTTGATTGCAACAGGGCGATGGCAGCAGTGATGGGAAGGCGGGCTTCGTCACCAAGCACGCCAGATATGCATCCGCCTTGCCTGCTGATGCGCAGCAGCCAAGATACTGTTCGCAACCTACGCATCACGCATGCATGGCGCTGCACAGCATTTGCATGGCCCAATCAGCATGCAGCCGCACATCGCTGTTGGAAAGCAAGGCAAACGGGACGCACATTAGGGTTTGCGGTCTGTCTCTAGCTAGGGTGACTAGAGTGACACGTACCGCAACACAAACCTACCAACACCGTCGCTGCCCTCCGTTTGCCCTTCTTCTGCTGCAACACCTTTCCCCCTGTTACAGGCACCATGTGGCTCTGGGCTTCCCAGTCATGAAGGCACGCAAGCTGTACGGCGTGCAGTACCCCACACTTTACGCAACTGAGGCGGACTGCCCTAATGAGGTTTTGAGGCGATGTGTGGGGCTGCTCGGACATCACATGCCCTCGTTACCACGGCCCCTTGGATTGCCAAGCCGATGCACACTGCTGTTAATCACCGTGCACACCTGCCGCTGCCCACACCTGCTGCTGCCCACACCTGTCGCTGCCCACACCTGCGCTATTTCAGGAGGACCGCAAGAAGTACAACTGCATCCAGCGCGCCCAGCAGGTGAGCCTGCCTGCCCGGCCAGGCTCAGCGTAGGTCCCAGAGCGTTCAGTGTTCGTGGCCTGAGCCACTTTTGCTGCTGAACTTCAGCCACACTTGTTGCTAGTAATGGGTCATGAAAGCGAAGGGTGCAAAGCACTGTTGCACTTGGCGCAGGCTGTACCATTTCCACTGAGCGAGCAGCAATTGCAGCAGCAAGGGGTACGTGTGCACGGCAGCACCCCCCTTCTCCCCCCGCCCCCCTCCCTGTCCACCAGCTCCTCACACCTTGAGGTTGGGCTCGTCAGCAGCCCCGTCCAGCAGCTTTTCCCTCGTTTTGCATGCACATGCACACACACGTTCTACAGAGCATCATTGAGACACAGACTAAGTTCTTATTCATGGTTATGGTGGCTGGACTGTCTGGCTCAGACCACCCCTCCTCAGC
>JAWZTI010000974.1:0-18102 GCA_039880955.1 Chlamydomonas urium | reverse complement strand
AGGAGGGAGGAGGGAGGAGGCAGGAGGCGCCTTCGTTGCCGCCCGCAACAGCGCTCCGTTTCGGGGACGGCGCCCAGCTGCACGCAGCAACAGCATGCAAGCATCCTGCAAGCATGTGGATTCTCACAGATTGCCGTGCTTTTGACCCTGCAGGCCCAACGTGCATCCATGCTGCCCGGCAGCCTCCAGGCCTTCCCTTACAAGGCCTTCAAGAAGAGCATCGCTGCCTGGGCCTCGCACTGCTGCGGAATGACGGTTGAGGACTGTGGCAGTTGCTGCGAGAGCTCGCATCAGGCGCAGCTTGCCTCCTGCCAGCGCGAGCTGCTGCGCATGCTCAGCGCCCAGCTGCAGCACCTGAACGCAACGCTTGTGCAGCATGAGGAGGAGCTGGTAATCGGGTGGCATGAGCTGCAGGAACATCTGCAGAGCGCCGCTTCAGCAGAGCAGAAGCTGCATGCAGACATGGACGTGGTGCAGGTGCATCTGCAGCAGCTGCTTCAACGGCTGGTTAACTTCCATGGCGGCGCCATCATGCTGCTGAACTGGAGCCAGGTCAACTTCAGCGCTGTGATGAAGGCGCTGAAACACTTTGACGGGCACATGGGCACGTCGCTGCATGGGGCGCTCGCGCAGCTGGTGATCAACCAGGTGCGGCGTGTTCTGCAGTATCAGTGGGAACATGGGAGTGGCTTTGGCACCATGGGAGTGGCTGCTCATAAATCCTCCCTGTGGGAGCATGCACGACAATCCAACGTTGATCCCTTAAGTGGTGGTGTGTGTTACAGTTGTTTAGGGCACCATGAGGGCGCATACAACCCCTGTCCCAAATGGGCTAGGATTCACAGGCTTGTGACCGAAAGTTTAGTCTCAGTGGATAATACATCTCAAGGTCCTTGAAGCTTCAGTTCTGGAGCTGAACCTGCTTTGTGGACTCTGCGGATGCATGTGTACTTCCCAATTGCAGCTGACATAAGCTGGACCCCCACCTACTTCATCTGCTCTTATCAGCCCCTGTGTCTCCCCACCCTGCGCAGCCCTTCTGCTGCACCGAGGTCATCACCCGCCTCACCAGCAGCGCTGAGCAGGGCGTGGAGCAGGTCACGGCCCGCATGAACCACCCCTCACTGGCAATCACCTCTGGCACCAGGTCAGCTGCTGCCCCTGCAGCTGCTGCTGCCCTGGCACCCGTCTCCACCACTTCTGACAACGCCACCGATGTAGCCGATGCCCCCGCAGCCGCGACAGCTCCCAGCTATGACCGCCTTTCCGCGCCTTCCACGTGCCTTGCCTTCATGCGTCAGTCCACAGGCCTCTCCATGTCTGACTGCGCCTACAACCGCCTGTCGGCCTGCCCCTACTGCCCCAGCACCACTGACTTCACCCGAACGTCCACCGACGTCGACCAGGCCTTCACATGGGCCTCCACCGCCGCCTGCAACACCTGTGCTCCCTGCCAAGGCATCAAGGGTGCAGGCTGCATCGCAACTGTGCCTGTTCCAGCTGGACTATCTGGACAGCCATTTGCAATCGCTCCAACCGCTGCTTGCGCTGGTGCTTGCACCAGTGCTGACTGTACGGGTGGGGACGCTGCTGATATGACGCTGCTGAGGTCGGTTCCATGCACATGTCTGAGGAGCTGCTGCAGCTGTATGGCGAAATTGACTGCTGCGAGTGTGGGCAGTGTGAGGAGTGTGAAGAGTGGGAGCATGGAAAGTGCAAGGATCCTGCACGCAACGCTGCAGCCAACAGTGTGGCGTGTCCTGAAGACGTGCTCCTTGAATGTGAGGCATCCGTCAACCACCAGCCACGAAAGGTTCTTGCTGCATTGCAGCTGCAGCTGCACAGCACACCGATGCCTCAAGTTCCTGCTGGTGCAGAGGCCCCCGAGGGCTGGCTTGTCTCTGCTGCCGACCCCGTGGCTATAGCTATGTGTCTGGGCATGTCAAGGTGGGTGGAACCCTCACGGCGCATGCACAAGGCTCATGAGTAGGACGTTGCCAGTGCAGCCACAACACTACGGCTTGATGTGCTGCTTGAAAACAGCTTTTTGATGATCTTTCTCCGAAGTGTCACTGACAGGCTCAACCAAGGTTCAATTGATAAACAAATCCCATGTGCCTGCCTTTCGCCCTATGCAGGCACATCTGAACCGCATTTGATGTGTGGGGCACGCTGACCAACAACGTGTCCTCTCGCTCCACGGCCATCCGTCCCTCTGCCTCGCTGGTCACACTGTCGGATATGGCCGGGCGCTGCTGTGAGGGCTGCACACCCGAGGCAACGCTGTCCGCATTCCTGACCTTAAGGCCAAGCTTGGCCCGAGTGCCTGAGCGTACCATCTCTGAGCGCTCGGGGGGCTTGGGAGTCTGCGGCAGCGCCTGCTCTGCTCTGTCTGAACCCGCCCGACTACGAATGCGCCCGTCATACAGTACCTACAGCGGCTGGCAGGAGTCACACTTGTCGGTGCTGAGCGATGCCTGATCAGGAGAATGAGGTGAACACTCCGGTGCCAGTACAGAGGTACCTTGGAAGACAACACTGAGTCAGGCCAACCTGCCACTCGTGTCACACCCAAGCGTCGCTGCGGCAAATCTGCAGCTCGCCCTAGCTGCCATGGCATACCCGGCAAGCCAGTAGCTCGCGTTTTAAGCTCAGGCCTGAAGATTTGCCTTCCTGCTGGCAGCTCTGCCAATGTGAGCACGGCTGCCCTTTGCACAACAGGCATGAGGTATATGGGACATTCCATATGTACAGTTGTACAGCCGCACAGCTATACAGTGACCCCCGCTGCACAGCGCACCATGCATCTCCATGACGCAATCGATAGCTTCATGGGCGTAATCATCATCGTGCACAAGCAAACTTCTGTCTCCGCTTGCGCCGTCTTTGCTCAGTGCTTCTTAGGCACAGCTTGCCAGCTGGGAGGTGCACGCAGCACCACGCGTGCACGCAGCCTTCCTGTACTTCCTGTTAGCTTCTGCAGAGCTGGAGCTGGAGGTCAATGAAGTCACAACACTTTTAGTCTGTGAGGCTGTCGCCTGGCTGCCAGGTCTAGGCATTATAGGCATTAGCGGTCAACGTAGGGCTGCATCAGCATCGCAGCAACATAGCAAAAGCAGCACGCACCCTGTCTGTTCGGACTGTTCGGACAGGATCCTGTGGGCACAGACAGACAGAGGGGGTTGCAGGGAGCCACCAGAACTGGCAGAGGGGGGAAACAAGGGAAGCAGCTGCACAGCAATGGCATCAATTGAAGGAGGTTGATTTGCGCTGTTGTTTGGGTGGCACCATGATGAGCTGGCACCATCATAACAGTCCGCGCCCAGTCTGCTGAGTGCTGTTCTTTCCATCAACTTGCAGACTTGCGATCATCATTACGTCATTCCTTGCACAATGCCAAGGCCGTTCCATCACAATGTAACGTAAGGGCTAATGTATAGCCTATAAATAATTGGCAGCAGTAATTGAAAACATCTCAAGGAACGTCACGGCAAGCATGGCAATGCCATCACGGAAGGGCTCAGCTGGTTGCGACAAGCGCTTGCTAGCATGCCACATCAGCTGGTCAGCAACCCCTGCAGGCTTCTGTTGCTTCCGATTTCCGAAGAACAGGGACTGCCACATTGCCTGCAGGGTGGGTGCCCAACGTTGGCAATTGCCAACGTCCGTCAACGGTCTTGCAAGACCGTTGACGGACTGCAAACGACACAATCAGCACCACTCCTACTTGTGCTTCGTGCTTTGAAACAGCTTCTTAACCCAGCCTGCCGGGGCGCTCTCATCCCTGGGCCTTGGGGCACGGATGGAGCTCCTGAGCCCTGCCTGGGGTTCGTCCTGGACAGCAGCTGCCCAGAAGGTGAGCGTCCTCTGTGGCAGCTTGTGCTTAGTAGCCACCTGCAGGGGAGGTCAGAGCGAGGGGGGCAGAAGTGACGTTGCTTCTATGTGCACAGCAGCGCGGGGGGTGAGTTGTCGGGAAGGCGATGGCGGTTCACCACTTGATGCGTCACCATTGTGAGCTGTGCGGTAGAAGCTTATCAAGGGCGGCCACCTAGGCAGGGCAGAGATGATGGTGCAGCCGCAACAGCAGCATCAGCAGCAGTGAAAGAAGGGCTGCACACTGCAAATGACACTTGCAGTAGTGCGCCAAGCAGGTGTTGCGCCACATTGAGCAGCGCAGGCAGCCAAATGATGTGCCATACTGCACAGGAACACGACCGCACAAGTATACGCTTTGCTTCACTCTTCCTAATCATGCTGCTGGGTGCCCAGCCCCCATACACACAGGGAAGGAAAGGAAGTTCTCAGTCCCCAGTCACACCTGCAATCCAGAGCAGCACAGGCTGCATGGCGACGCAAGCAAACACCTGGCCAGAACGGGAACAACAGCGTTGGCAAGCACACCCAGCTCTCCACTCCCTCTCTCCAGGGCACCCCCGTACGCACATATTGCCATAATTGCATCAGACTTGCGTATTCGTAGCGTGACCAGGTGAACAGTTGGAGCGAGCCTGGCACCCCTGATCCGTGGACGTGAGTCTCAACTTCCTCTCACTAGGCCTTCCCCAGCTGTCTCAATTCCCCAACTGCCACACCTGCATCATAGCGCCATACAGGCTGCGCGCCTCGTCATGCAGCCCGAAAAGCCGGAGCGAGCGCAGCACGCGTGTCACACGCAGCAGGTTGTGATTGCCGAATCGCGCCCAGGCGCGCCACTTGCGGGGTTCCGCCGGATCGCCGACGCCCAGGAAGGCACGGTAGCGGCGCGAGGCCGCCATCATGTGGGCCTGAGCCTCGGGGCTTGTGCTCAGGGTTTGGATGTCGGTTTCGGTCAGGGTTTCGGCGTCTATGGAGTACAGGGAGGGCTCGTGAAGCGGGAACATCCACTGCAAGAAGTGTGTGGGGTACGGGGGAGAACACAGGGGTGCGGAGCACGGGTCGGGGGTGTGGCGGTGTGGCGGCATGGATTGTGGATGCTTGTAGGTAGGTAGAATGAGCGCCTTTCAGAGGCAAATGGCAAACATCAGTGCCCCCCGCTGCACCTCCTCACACCGTGCCACACCTCTGCACGCCCGTCCACACCCATTCACACCTGCATGTGGTTGTGCACCATCTCCATCAGCGTGTCATCAAAGCCAATCATATCCTGGAGTGTTCGCCCAAGAGAGTCTGGGTGTCCATCCCTGTAGAACCTGACCAGCAGGGACGGCTCATGGGCTGTAGCACCTGAAGGTCCAGCTAGTCCAGCAGCATTCAAGTGCCCATGGGGTGCAGCACTGGCAGGTCCGGCTGCGCCACCGTTACTACCACCGGTCTCGGCTGGGTTGCCTGTTGGGGCAATTCCAGCAGCAGCGCAGGACGCGGCAGCGTCAGCGGTCAGGGTGCGACAGAGAAGGTGGCAGGAAGCTGCAATCCGCGCCGCCGCTGCTCCTGACCCTGCGCTGGTGCCTGCTTCTCTCTCTTAGGCCTACCTTGACTGGATGCATGGCGCTCATTGCTGGTGCATGTGTCATTGCTGCTGCTGGTTCCCCGACCCTGACATGTGCCGCTGCTGATGCCACCGGCGTCGCCAGCTGCCACCCCGCTCCTGACAGCTCTGCCATGGTACTGCAAGTGCTGCTGCATCTGATGCTGCACAAGCATGTCAACAAGCGCATCGCTGGATGTTGCCGCCACCGCCGCAGTGGTGATGGCGCCATTTGGCATGGAGGTGTCGTCAGCCTCTGTGCCTGGCGACACGCTGTGCTGCAGCTCACCTGCACCTTCCTGCCCTGCAAGGCCATCTGCAGTCGCCTGCTCTGGTTCAGCATGCGCACCCCTGCCTGCACAGGTCAGCACATTTCCTTCGCGCTGTGGCATGCCTCAGCCGAATGCGTGTGCGGTAACCTGCTACCAGGTACACAAAGCAGCAGCTGCACGGCCAATCCACCAACTGTGCTGTGCGTGCGTGCGCGCAGGAGCTGCAAATAACAGCTTTGGTGGCCTCGGATGCTTCACGCTCAACACCGTGCAACGTGAATGTGCGAGCAGCGGCTTCTATGCCCATCGCTGCACCGTTCTTGCAATGTGCCGTCCAATGTGTGGGACCGACGCACTTGCTCGACAGACCCGACAGTTGCGCGCAGCGAGCTGCAGGCCAGCGTGTGCAGTGGAAGCGCGGCTTTGCTGTGCCAACCGCACACTGCTCCATACCAGCAACAGGAAGCTCATCACTCACTCCCCAACCAGCAACACAGCCATGCTTTCCCAGGACTCTGCCTCTATCACGTCTTGGACACCCCGAGCGAGGCGCTGGACTATGCACGGCGTGCAGTCCCGCACCTGAGTCCTGTTAGTACTCATGCAGGACAGGGGGACATGTGCATCATGTGTTTTGCTCGGTCAGACATGACTGTTCGGGTGTCCGCAGCGTTTGACGCGCTACGCCGCTGCGTGGGAGCAACGTCGGCGTGTTCACTGACCTTTGCAAACTTCATGGGGACCGCAGATCGTAGCAGTGACGCGACGTCCCGCGGGTGACACGCCGCCCTGGCGCCGCTGTGCTCAACAAGCGCGGCAGAAGGGCACCTGCGCTGCTGCTGTGTCGGCTGCTGTCGGGAGGGGAGCTGCTGGAGGCCAGGCCAGCCTGAACCTAGGCCTGTGTGAGAGCGAATGCGCTCGTACACGCGCTGAAACACGCTTCTGCTTGCACAACGCAACCTTCAAAGCGCTGGACTAGCTCTGGGCGCAGGAGCATGCGAGCAGAAAAACACGTCTGCGGAACGGCACGGCTTTAGTCAGCACCGCGAAGGATGGGGCGCTCTTAAAGTCTGCACCAACGGCCGCGACACAGCAACGCAGCAACGCAGCAGGAAGGGAATGAATCACGTCTGGGGTTGCTCGACAATCAGCTGTTGTGTGTCGGAGAGCGTAACAGGAATCACTTGATGGCATCGCTCAGGCCCATGTGGCAGCAGCCATGGCTTAAACACGACCTGCGGCCCATGGGGACGTGCTTGATTGCAGTGTGCATGCCCCTGCGCTGCAGCCATGGGCATAACAAGCCACGATGCTGCAGTGGTGGCCTGGAAATGGAATATGCTGGCACAACCGCGGAGGGTGGGCAGACAGGTCTCCCGGCCTCTGTCATCCCCCTGCTGCATGTCGAACGCTTTCCAACGAGCATGCACGGTCAAAGCATGGCCTGCAGCCACCTGCATGGGACGTAGGGGGTGTGGTGACGATGGTGACGCCTGCCCAAGGGTAGGTACACTCTGTAGCACTGTAGCCATCAACCGCACCGATCCCTGTGGACCACGTGATGCAATAGAACCTTTTCTGTAAGGTGTCGAGGCGGGTCATCAAATGCTATCCAGCCGGAGCCAAGCAGCTGTGTGGGCAGCTGCAGGGGGCGAGAAAGTCGCTGCTTTCGCTGCGAGGGGGCATGTGGTGCCATGAGCTGGCCAGCGCGCCTTGGGCTCTGTAGGCTCTGCAGGGCAGCTGCACCTGATTGCAAAGGCTTGGCATACATGTCCATGCAGACAACTGCGCACTGGCTCACACGCACTCAATGGGCATTTCTGGGCAAGTTGCCCAGAAATATTTTGCAGCGATGGATTGGAGCAGGCCTCGGCTGACGGGCCATGGCTACAGCTGGCTAGCTAGCCTACAAGCTGGCCACTGGCTGTACAGCAGGTCAAATCTGCGAAACAAGTAGCCAAACCAGCTAACTTGGGGACCATGTGTTCAGCCAGGGAACCTATGACATGATGACATTCATCATTGACATCACCCAAGGCCATATTGACATCACCCAAGGCCACAGTGACAGCTGGCTATAATGTCCTGCACTTCGTGGCCACCATGGTGCGATGCAAACCGGATGCCTCGGGGTATTGTTTGGGCAGGATGTCCCGGTTCAAGCATTGAAAGCCTGGCTGCATTGTGGCACTGCACAACGATAGCTGCTATTACATGTCTCAGTGGGTTTGCGTTTACACACGTTCGAAAATGCACCTAAGTGCACTGCGATGTTTTCGAACTTGCAGCTACTGCAGCGCTGCAGCGCTCCGTGCTTGGGGCTGGAGTGACCATGCGGACAAACAACAATGGAACCAAACGGCTGCTCAACTTGAGTGAACAAACAGCGGCCCTCTCAGGCTGCATCAATCAAGCTAGCTATGTACTAGGAAGCAGCAGCTGGGGCGGTGGCAGCACTGGCCGTGCTGGGCTGCGGTACAGTCACCGCACGGTACAGCAGCAGATACGCCATGTGCCAGTCCCCGCCCCCACACAGCGCTATAATGTCATCGTCCTTCTTGAAGGTGAGCGTGTCATCATCAAAGAGCACCCAGCGCCCGTCCTTCTGCTTGATCCAGGACACGTAGTGCCCCGAGTCCGCGCTGCGGCCCTTGTGCGTAAGGCACCCGATCAGCTCGTACTTGCCTGCGCGAGGAGGGCACCACAAAGGATGCAGAGGTTGCAACTGACGGGGTGTGCGAGGAGATGGGCGCGGACATTCAAGCCAGCGTGTGATACAAAAGTTTGCCCCCGTTGAATGTCCAGGTCTTACCAGGCCCTGCTACCAACTGAGCAGTACAACAAACGCAAGCTGCACCTGTCAACAGGGAAAGGTGCAATGGCAAGCAGAAGCAAGTGCATCCGCCACCCTCAGCCGACTTGGCCCCCTCCTCCCCCCTTCCCTCCCGCACAATGCTTTTCCTTGCAACCGTGCCACTGCCGACACCCCCCAGGCCCCAATCATCACTTGCAACAGCATCTCACCTGTTTGCGCCCCCACATGACTTGACCCCGAGGAAGTGGACGCCGCCGCCGCATCTGCCATGTCAACATCGCCTGCTGGTGCCGCAGCTGTTGAGGGCGCTGCTGCTACTGCTGCTGCTGCTGTGCTCGACGTTGCTGCCTGCTCCAAGTGCAGCGCAAGGGCGACAAGGGCAGACAAGTGCTGAGGAACGGGCGTGGCGAGGCAAGCCAGGGGAAAGGTGTGCATTTGAAACACGATAACTGCTTCCACCAGCAATCCCTGGCTGTAAATTTCCAACAACGGCTGACTTGCCCATCTTCTTCAACCCCTCTGCGAGCTCGGGGCAGGCAGTCCCTGTAGCCAACACCAGCACCACTCACCCAACCTAGTCACTGCCGCTGGCCCCAAAGTCGGCCTCACCTCGCCATTCTTGTTCACCCGCTTTGCCAGCTTGGCCTGCTCGAGCAGCAAGTCCTGGTGGGCCTTGTATGCTGCACGGGGCCCGTCCAGCTGCTGCTGCAGTGCTGGCGAGCAGAAGTCGTACACATCCAGCTCCAAGCCAAAGCTGACCTGCAGAGTGGCAAGCGGATGGGGGGCAGCAGGGTGCAATGCTGTCAATGGTTGACAAGTCTGGCTTGTGGCATGTCAAGGCTGCACATCAGCTGCACTGCCTCTGCCCTGTGTCAATAAGCCCCCTTTTGCCTTGGGTTCTCCCATGCAAGATCTTCCTCTCACCTTCCGCAGCACCTTGGCCTTCGTCTGTGTGTCGGTCTTGTAAAAGAAGCGAACCATCTGTACCGTCAGGAACTCTGGCAGGGACGTGATGACACTTGTACCGCGGAACATGGCGGTACGGCCCAGCGCCTCGCTCATCTTCTCGCGGTCGTCCTTCAGGCCCAGGGCAAGCCCCTCGTGCAGGTGATTGGTGTTGCCATCAATGTTACACTTCAGCATGTAGCTTCGCGTTGGCTCCTACAGAGGACGGCGCATACAAACATCCACGTCAAGGTGGGACAGGCCAATGTATTGGGCAGGTCAGCGTTTGCAGGCAATGCGCATTCCAGCACATGCTGTGCTCTGCCAGCTGGCCACTCCAGCCCAACAAGGGGAATGGGTGCGCGAGGTCACACTGCACAACTCTGCAAGCACACTCAAAGGTGCAGCCAGTCAACAACATGAGGCAAGTGCAGCGCATGCCCGAACCCTTGGCCCCTCACGATGTGTGCCAACATAACTCCAAGCCACCAAATGCCCACTTTGTTTTTACCCTCGCGCTGCACTCCTGGCAAATAACCCATCCCACCCCTAATGCTGTGAGCTGATGTCCACGCCGTTGATTGATGCCAGCTGCTCACCCTGCCACCCCCTGTGCACACCAGCCAGCTGCTCTCCTCATGCCACATCCAAAGCAAGTGGCAGATCCCGCCCCTCAGACACCGCCCCTGCTGCATGACAACGCCATTCAGGCCACCTGCCCTGCAAGCATCAGCTGCAGCTGCTCGCAAATCTCCGCACCTGCATCCGGCGCTTAAGCTGTCAACTTCAACAACCTGGGTTTTGACACATCAAAAGCAACACCAACTAACCCCACATAACGCACCAGCTGCAGCTCCTCGCCACTCTCCTCGCACTTTAGCTTGAGCTGTGTGCCGATGCCCATCATCTTGTCAACCACCGGCTCACCAACACCATCCTGCAAAAAGCAGCAGCAGCAGCAGCAGCAGCAGCAGCAACGGAAGGGGCGTTAAACGGCCTGCATGAAGAGCAAGGCCTGGGACGTGCCGCACGCCTGCAACGTTGCAGCATCACCAAATCGCTGTAGGTCACGCTGGTGATCAACGACACATCCCCCTGGGCTGGTGCCCTGCTATCAGGACTGAGCCAGCCTATTGCAGGGCTTGCTGTCTGGAAGCTGCAAGGCAACCTTGCAGGCATGCCGTGGGTTATTCAGGAATCTGTGCAGAAACAGGCGGCTGGCGTGTCCACACCTTGAGCTTCTCGCGCAGGCTGTACACCAGGTTGGTCCAGCACTCCTCTGCGTCCTGCTGCATGAATACGCCGCCCTGGCCCTGCTGTGCGAACTGCGGGAAGCGCTTGCGCAGGGTCATGAGGAAGGCAAAGGGAGCGAACGCCTCGCCGCCCTTCTGCATGTCATGGAAAAGCTCCTTTGTAGCCTTCGACAGCTCGGCCTGCTGGTCGAACGCCGGGCCCGCGCTCGCAGCTGGAAAGCTCAGCAGCGCCTGGCGCAGCGGCTCGATGGCGTACAGGCACTGCACGGTGGAGTTCATGTAGCAGGTGTTGCCCAAGTTCTCCAGGCCACTGCCGTAGGCCTTGGTCTCCAGCGCTGCCTGCTCTGACTCGGGCAAATCCTCCACGAACACCACCGCCTCCTTGGGTGCCTCCACAGGCTTGGCATCGGCACTGCCCATGAGCATGACAGTGGCGCCCTCCTTGGGCACCTGCTTCCCCCAATCGTCGTCCTTGAGCAGGCCTCCCTTGATCATGACCTTCTGGCGCTCAGGTGGGACCGCCGTCAGCGCGAACAGCTGACTCTTGAACATTAGCGGTGGCGACTCGAGGTCCACCTCCACATCGCTGAAGTTCTCCTTGCCCCACTTAACAAACACCTTGACTTTGGGACCCATCACGGCGTCGGGATCGAGCGGGCGCTTCAGCATGCAACGAGTAATTGGGCAGGTAGGGCAGTGAGGCGCTCAAGCGCTGGTTCGCGTGGTGCGCATGCCCACGCCGGTTCATACTTGAAATACAAACGTGCAAAACCAGCACCATCAGGTTGAAGCTAGTTCATCTGCTTCGTTGCAGTTGCATATGTAAGTTTGTTTGACAGATGGGCGCCTCGCTGCACATGCCGCTGATACAGCATACTGTCATGCAGGTACGCCACAATGCACAGGCATGCACGTGCAGCTGCTGGTGCAGGTCAATCTAGTTACAGCCGTGGTACCAGAGTGCATTGCTATTTCAAACAAGAAGACGCTTGCAGTTTGTGTAGAGACCTGTGAACCTTGCAACCGCCCTGATGTCCCCCAATCCTGCACAGCCCTTCTGCTGCACCAAGACACCGCCCGCCAGGCGAGGCGTACCGCACCTCCCTTGCGCGGTACCTCATGCTGGGTACAGTCAACTGGCAGCTCCCTGCTGGCACCACCCTGCCCCAGGGCCAAGACCTGGCAACGGCACAGGCGGACTCTGGGATTGAGGTAGGGTCGAATGGGGCACGAGGGCTTTGACCCGTTGACCCAGGTGCATGTCCTGGAGCACCAGGACAAGGTACAAGGCTGCTGGGTAGTTTCCAGGCGTGACACAGCAGGCAGTGCGTAGCAGAAGCACGTCTGGCTTCCAGGTGTGGACGCTGCCCTTGTGTGGGGAGGGAGGACAGGTAATTTCCTGCTCACTGCCTGTCATGGTGGCGTCTGGAAGCCTTGAGCTTAAAGCCACATACCATGGATCAATGATGGGTAGGCCCTCGGCTCGTCATTTCAGCCCCAGGGCAGATGTCCTGCACCAGAGGCGCATCATGAAGGCATTCCAGGGGAGCCGATGCACTTGCTGACAGTCGGTGCTGCTGGCACAACCTCTGCAACGATGGCAACGCCCAAGAGTCACACCTACCTTTGAACGCTCATGCTCAGCAACTACCAGGCTCTGTGAAGGCAGCCGATGCTTATGGCCACCATATTGGCCAAGAACACGGCACTCAGCTTGCAGCACGCTCAGGAGCAGCAGTGGCAGCAGCGACAACAACAGTGCATACGGCAACAGCAGCCATTGTGCTGCTATACCTGCAGACTGGCATAGCATGGACCAGCTGAGCTGCGCATGGACAGCGCTGCTGACACTGACCTGGGCTTCTTTCAGGTCTTGCGCATGTGTCAAATGCACAGCCACATGTTATTGTTCATGCATCAACCCGTAGGGCCTCACTGTGTCTGATTGCGCCAGCAAACGTCCTGCTGTCTTTGTGTCATTGATGCACAGTCACCACTGTTCTTGCAAGCAAGTACTGCTGACTCGTTATTCGCAATGAATCTGCTGTTCTCGGACCTTTACGGACGGTTCCTCGTGCCCACCAGTCCTCGACCAAGGTTTTGATGCATGTCTGGTGATCACTTCATGAATTGCATGATCCTGCCGCGCAGCGCATTGCCTTACCATATCATATGGTCCATATGGTCTGCCTCATGACTCAAAACAGCAGTAATCTATTAAGGGTAGACCAAACGCCCCAGGGTTTACAGCCTGCTGGCTACTCAGCTTCCAGGGCAAAGTGTGTATCAAGAATGGCCACGAGGAGCACATTACAAAAGAACAGAACAAGCAAGTGAAACAGCCACCAGGTTATGAGCACTATGATACGTTTGAACGCTGCTGAATGGTGCTGGCATGGGCTAGAGGAGCATGGCCAGCCTGCCCGCAACTGGCGTGTGCGAGGTCGCCAGGGACTGGTGATGCTGGAAAGGTAGTTTGCAATTGGCAAAAAATCCCTGCAAGGCTTGCGGCATGCGTGACAGCTGCACAGCCAGCTGTCGAAGCGCACAAATAAATTGATGATGAGAGCTGTCTGAGGCCCATGGCAGGCTGTCACCATGGGTCCCCGCGTGTGCTGGAGCATGAACACATGCTGGGCCAGCCATGTGTAATTGGGGCAGAGGTGTGAGAGCTGTGAGCAACGCTGCCTACGTGCTGCTGACCTCCACCTCCACCTGCCCGCCGGGCTTGATAGCAGGGCAGTCCGACAACGACAGCGGGTCCAGCAGCGGCTTACCGGCGATCTTGAGCACGCACTTGGCCATGGGAATGCCGTAGGACTGCTCCACAAGCAGCTTAACGTATGCGACCGTCACCCCGACTTTGAAACTGTGTGCATGCGTGCCTTGCGATGGTGTCTTGAGCAGCAGAACTACCGCCTCGCCCTGCTCGGCCTGGTTCTCTGCGTCCTTGGCTCGTTGATACGCGTCTCGCGTCTCCTCCAGGTTAGTGCCCAGCTCCATATTTGAAAAGGTGCAGCAGGACAATGTCAGCAATGGGTTGCTGCAATGGCGTCGCCAGGTGCCAGCTTTCGCTGCGCACGCGGAGTGCCCCACACACCTCATACTTGCCGCTGTCCCAGTTGTTGCATGCCCCTTGTACAGCAGCATCGGGGCTGCCACGCGCTGCAGTGATTCTCCTTTGTTGTGAAGCCGTCAGCCTGTGAGAGCTGGGCCGCCACAGCACTTGCTTGTGTGCAGCGCATTGCCCTGACGCATCGCTGGGGCAGGCCTCTTGACGCGGTCCCATGGTGGGCACTCGCCGCTCTCGCCAGGTGCGATGCGCTGAGCGACGCACACAAGGGTTGCTGCCATGCATGGCCATGCCACCGCGTGCTCAGCCCTGCACGACTTTGGCATGCATGCTCTGTGTGTACAGGGCGCAAGTGAGCTGCCGTCCGTAGCGCAGCAGCCTGACGCAGCAACAGCGCCGGCGCAGCAGCACAAGACTCGCGCAGGCGGCGCGTCTGGCAAGCGAGCGCGGGCGCAGCAGCAGCAGCGGCATAACGGCCAGCAGCAAGGCCAGCACGACGATGGCGGCGCGCTGCAGGATGGCGGCTCCGGGCCGCATGCAGTCGGCGATACGGACCCTGCTCAGCAGCAGGACGGGCAGCTGGATGCCTTCAGGAAGCAGCCACAGCTGGCCACAGCACTGACGGCGTTGCTGCAGCAGCTGCGCGACCCCACCACACTGCTGCAGCCCAGCACGGACGTATCGGCAACGTGCCGTGAGACAGCAGCGGTGAGGCCTGAGTTTGGAGGGGTGATGAGCCTGATGGGGGAGGTAAGGGCGCAGTCCTAGCACTGCATGAGGCCTGCCTCATGGATGTGCCCTGCTATGGCCTTGCATGAGGCAGGCCTCAGGCGCATGGCCTCAGCAGCTTCGGGAAGGTGGTGTCGGTGCTGCCGACAGCCGGCAGGGACTGTCGTGACTTTCCTTGCAGTAGGGTATTCTGAGCGTTGCGAGGGTGAGGATCTGCAAGTGACAGGGGGCAGTGGCAGTGCGCACCTAGGCTGGTTGTGTGGTTGGCAGCGAACACCCGGGGTGTTGGGTGTGTGTGGGTGCAAGGGCTGTATGATGTGTGTGGGGAGCAGCGCCACAAGTGCATGGGGGGCCTCAAATTCCAGGGCAGAGGCATGTGGGGTTCATCAGAGAGGAGGCAGGGGCGAGTGGGGTGCGTCAGAGCAGGGCCAGGGGTGTGGAGCGGGCATTGAACAGCGTTTGGGGGTCATTAGAAGGGGGCAAGGGGTTTTGTGGGGATGTGTCATTTGGGGTGGGGAGCGCAAGCACATGCCACTTGTGCTGGTGTTACAATGCTTACATTGCTTGCGCCTGTGGCCTCCGCCCCCACACCTTCTCCGCGCAGGCACTGTACCGCCACATGGCACGCCAGATCCTGTCCGCCCTGTCCAAGGGCGAGGTCAAGGCAGTACAGTCTGGGGCTGAGCCGATCCTCCCCGAGCTGCATGTTGGGGAGGGCTTTGACGCGGAGCAGGTGAGGGTCTAGGGGATGGGCAAGGCACGGGGCGGTACAGGGGCTGCGCAGCCTGTACAGACGAGCTTGGGCGCAGCAGGGGTATAGTGCAGGCGCAGCAGGGTGAGGTACAGGGGGCAGTTACAGGGGGCGGAACAAGCGCACTGGGGTTGGCGCAGGCGTAGCAGGAGTGTAGTACAGGCGCAGCAGGGGGCGGCGCAGGGGGCGGCGCAGGCGCAGAAGGGACTGGTACAGGCGCAACAAGGGGCGGTGTGGGAAGCGGTGCAAGCCCAGCCAGGGTTGATGTGGGGAACGGCAGGGGTGATGCAGCAGGCTCGTGGGGGAGTGGTTTAGCGCGGAGGAGTTTGGCGCAGCAGGAGGCGCATAGCACCGTTGTTGTTGTCACCGCAACACCCACTACCTCAGCCATGGCCCATACCTTTCCACACTTTCTCACACCCAATGCCGCACGCTGACCCCTCTGAACTGCAGGTGTGGCTCCAGTTGGAACTTGCAACCAACACGTGTTTGAAAAGTGTGAGGCGCATGGTCTCACGCTGCATGGGGCCTCAGGGCAACGGTCCCGACAGCATTGTCAAGCCGCAGTACCAGCAGCAGATCGAGGACATCATTGCGGAAGCTGAGGGGAAGGTGAGGAGAAGGTGGGGAATGGTTGTGTGAACGGCCTGGTCTCCGGCATTCTGCACCTGGCTGTCAGCGCTCATCACTCTCTTTTGCGACCCCTCCCTCTGACAGTCGTGCTTTACTGCCCACACTTGTTGCAGGGCATGGAAGACGGCAGCTCAGATGAGGGGGAGGAAGGGGATGGCGATGGCATGGATATGGACAGTGACGGCCTTGAAGAGGATGGAGAGGGGGAGAGTGACGAGGATGGCCTGGAAGGCTTGGGGAGTGACCTGGAGAAGGAGGAGGATGGGGGCAGGGGTAGGCAGAGTGGGAAAAGTGTGGGGGAGAAGAGTGGTAAAAGTGTGGGAAAGAGTGGACATGGCCTGCACCCGGTGGAGGATCGGTTCATGCGGCTGTCGGAGATGGAGGCGTTCCTGCAGGAAGCTGAGGAGAAGGCGGCGGGAGGGGACGAGGAGGAGGAGGAGGAGGAGGCTGAGGAGGGAGAGGAGGATGAGGATGAAGGAGGGGACGAGGATGGCAGCGGCGATGAGGACTGTGAGTACCAGTGTGGGGGCGAGGCAGTCAGGCATGGCACTTGGTTCTGTGGTATATTGCTTGATAGTCCTCCGTTAAGGTGCGTGGTAGTTTTTAAGCCTGTACCTAACTGATAGGGAATGTAACTGTGAGGCAAGGTGTGGTTGATTGCCACAGTGATTATGGCACTCACCAAGGCCAGCCATAACGTGCATCCAACTACCGCACTCCCTCACCCATCTTGAACCCTTGTTCAGCTGCATCCGCCTAACCCTGTTCAGCTGCTCACCTCTCCCTCCATCCCACCCTTTGCTTTTCACAGTGATCAAGGCACTGAAGAAGGCTAGTCGCAAGGGACAGGCGGGAAGCGACGACGAAGACGAAGGGGATGGGGATGGCGAGGAGATGGCTGCCCTCATGAGGCGAACAGCCCGGCTGGCGGGCAAGAAGGCAGGGGCAAAGGGCAAGGGCGGCGATGGAGACGGAGACAAGGGGTCAGTGATGTACAAGGACTTTTTTGGAGAGGAGGACGGCGATGGTGAGAGGGTGTGTTGGAGGGGGAGAAGGCAGGAAGGCTGAGTAATGCTCACTGAGCATGAGGGTGAGGATTGTTGGGCAGGTAAGGTGGAGCGGCGGCGAGGATTGTCAGGGGATTGAGAGGAAGGAGGGGATGGATCTGCCAGGAAAACGCTTTCATCATTGCCGCCAGGTAGGAAGGCCATTTTACAGTTCATGGGGCACTGCAAGGGCACAAAGACACAACTCCTGCCTCTGATGTTGTATGATATCCTTTCTCCTGCTGGCTGTGCAGATGAAGAAGATGATGCAGAGGATGGTGGTGAAGGGAAAGGCGATGATGATCAGGGCCTCAGCGACTTGGAAGGGGACGAGGATGAGGACGGGGAGGAGGGCGGTGGCAGGGGCGGCGACGTGAGGGCCGCGGCGCGCCAGGCAGCTGCCCGGAAGGCGCGGGGAAGCCGGGGGGAAGGTGCCTTGGAGCAGGAGGAGGAGGAGGAGGGCGGCGACGGGAGGAGGGGCAGCGGTGCGAGGGCGTCCTCACGAGGTGGACAGGCGGATGGTGTGGAGCTGTCGACACATGAACTGCGATTGGCCAGGCTGCAGGTGAGGGGGGCGGGTGGGGGTGGCAGGGTGAGAGTGGAGCGAAAGCTTTGCTGTAGGGTGGGCAGGCGGATGGTGTGGAGTTGTCGACTCATCGAACTGCGGCTGACTAGGCACTGGGGGACAGGGTGGGGAGGAGGGAGGAGGGCGGGAGGGAAAGTGGGTTTATAGACTTGGATTGTCCTTTAGGAGGAGGCACTTGTCGACAAGGACTGCAAGCTGCTTGGATGATATCAGCACTGCTGTCCGCACCCCCTGTTCTAGCGCCCCTCAATTTATGCTATTATTGGCCCTGATGGTTCTCAGGAGCGCATTGCTGTGCTGGAGGAGGAGGCACTTGCTGACAAGGACTGAAAGCTTCCGGATTTATTTTAGCACCTGCATGAATGTCTGCTGTCTTCTCCGTTGCTGCTTATCAGGAACGCATCGCTGTCCTGGAAGAAGAGGCACTTGCTGACAAGGACTGGTTTTTGCGGGGAGAGGCGGACGCCACTCGCCGCCCCCTTAACAGCGCCCTTGAAATAGACATGGACTTTGACACGACAGGTGTGCGGTATAA
>JAWZTI010000973.1:0-18140 GCA_039880955.1 Chlamydomonas urium | reverse complement strand
GCTTTTGAGTTGTCTCCTGTCTCTTCCCTTTGGTAGGGTGTGGTGGCAGGCTTGTGCCTGTAGTCCACTCCCTTCCTTAACACACGCCTACGGGCGTAGTTCTTTCTTTCTTTCTTTCTTTCTTTCCACTGACTTCGGAACGCCGCCTGAAACTGACGCACTGCATGCTGCGTTGTTAGGGGACCTCATCGGTGGCATTGCGTTTTTCTTCCTAGTGATCATTCCAACAGCAGCCTACTTCCTCAATCGCAGACTGACTGACATGGACAAGGTGCATTGCCGTACCGAAAGACAGAATGGTGCAAGCGCAAGAGGGAGGGGAGGTCACAGTTTCCAGGGCGTATCCATGTGTCGATGCATGTCACGCGGCCTGCATCAAAGGGTGACGAAGCACCTGAGCTGAGCTTTGCCTGCCTTGGCCTCCCGGTCACAGGTGCAACGGAAGCCGTTCACGAGCCTTGAGAAGGCTATGGATGGCGAGGCCCCCGATGCACCCGCCTCGACAGCCCCACAAGCAAAGGGCTCCGCTCGGCCGCTTCCAGGCAAGGTAGCCAACGTCTTGAACGCGACGCCAGTCATGCCGTACGTCACTAGCCCTGCTACGACGCCAATCAAGGCAGGGCGCAATGGTAAGGTGTCACTGGGCAAGGGGGAAACTGTCGCAGCCGACTCACCACCCATCACCCCCCTGCAGAAGGTGCCGCTGTCCGGACTTGGTTTCGCCCTCGACCCGCCTGTGACGCCGGCGCCTTCATCGCGCCTGCCCCTGGGCAGCCCCTGGCTGAAGCCTGCCTCTGGTGTCGAGCTCCTCGCTGCCCTGCAGTCAGATGCAGGCGTGCTGATCAGCGGCATGCCGCAGCCACAGACCGGGCGGCTGCCACTGAGTCAGCTAGCTGACTCAGCTGCAGCACTGCAGCTCCCCATTGCGGGCGCGGAACCCGAGCCGCCGCCGCTTGACCGACAGCCGCAGCGCACCTCGACGCGCTCGTCCGGCGCCGGAGGGTTGACGCCAGCCGCAGCGCTGGCGGCTGCCCCGCCCACCAGTCGCGAGCTGCGCAACAGCACCTCCTTCGCCGCCCTGTGCACAAGCCGGTCAGAGTCGCTAGGCGCATCTGCTGAGTTCGCGGCAGGCCTACGGGTCAGCGGCGCCGGCGCCGGCCTGCTGGTGTCGCCTAAAGGCGCCGAGGGCGGCGGCGCGGCCGCATCGCCCACGCAGGACAGCACCGGCGGTCTGATGGTCTCACCTGGAGGAGACAGGAGTTTCAGCGGCGCTGGCATCACCGGAATTGAGGCACGCAGAATGCACCGACAGCGCAGCATATCGCAAGCGGCACAGGCGACGCATGACACTCGCCCAGAGTCAAGCCAGGGCGCACAGCCGTGTGTGGGCGAGCAGCCGCCGGGCCGCAGCTGTAACTTGCGCCTTGCGCCGGCACGCAGCGGGGTGGCGCCGCATTTGAGCTGGACGCTTTCCTGCACACGGTTGACGAAGCCGTCTTGCCGTTTGCCACCAAGTCGGTATCGCCGTTCGCCGCCTTTGCCGGCAACAGCAGCGCCGACCAAGCTGGCAGCAGCGCTTGCGGTAATGGCAACGTTGGGTGCTCGCCTAACAGCACCACCGTCACGGTGCGGAGCCGGGTCAACGCCCTATCGCCCGTTGCCTCCAGCACCCTTGCCTCGTCAAGATCCGCGCCCCGTCGCACCCTGCCGCCGTAAGACATCAGCGCAGCAAGTACATGCACTAGGGTGCAGGAGCCACTCATGTCTGCATCAGGCTCACTGCCCACACCGACACTGCCACTGCCCCCCTCACAGCGCCAGGGCTCGCCATGAGGCCCCAGCTGGCCCCAAAAGAAGCGAACTTCAATACCCAGGCTTTCAATGAAAGATTATGTGCTGAAGGACAGTATGCTATCAATGTGCAAGTTCAAGTTCAGTGGCGGCATGCGCGGGTTGCGCGGCCTTTTAAACGATTTGAGCCTAGAACAATTACAATGACCCTTTTCTCTGTCAGGTTCCTGCTCTATTAGGCACGAGCGCAACGCTCATTTCCGGACGGGTACTATCATCGTACGTTTGTATCTGAAATAACTTGCCAGTTTGCTCGGTGGTAGTTTCCTGGCACGACAAGGTCACATGTACAGCTGCGGCATCAAGCGCACCTGTCGTCGCAATGCCACCGCACCTGTCTCAAGCGCTGTTCAGAGTTGCATGACCGCCGCACCTGGCCGCCTGGCTTCTGCCAAGACTGTCGCCATTCTCCTGGTGCAACATCAGGAATAGCCGCTGTGAAACATGGAGAATACTGACGAAAGCGCTGACAAAAGCGCTGATGACAGCATTCGGCTGCGGGTGCAGCTGCAGGTGCAGATGGCTGCGCGAAACCTTATGGATGGTGGGCTGGAGGAGCTTGGGAACTTGCGGTGCAAGAGCTTCCCGAACTCAGCAGCAGCGCCGACATTAGCAACGGGCGGCAGCATCCACGTCGTTTCTCACGAGGTGTACAGAGCCCTGTCCCTGGTTCAAAGGGAGCTGGACGAGTTGGAACCAGGAGCGCTGCACGCATGGGGGGGTCGGCTGGTGGACCGAGACAAGCCCAAAGGTGAGCGCTGCATGCAGTCAGTAACTCACACAGAGCGCATGCAGGAGCACAAATGTGCTGGCGTCAATGGTCAGCAGTGCAGAGGTGGTTGCTTGTCTTGCCTCAGGTGCTTGTGCGCTTCCCTGCCTTGAATGCCACAGCGGTGGGCCTATGGCTTGCCCCACGCGCACAGTCCCAGACAGCTGACTCCGAGATGCTTTTGGGACAGGTGAGGAGCCAGCAGCTCTCGTGGTGGCGGACTGCCCAATGCACCAGAAAGGCACAGGCTGCAACACAGGCAGCGCGTTGGGGCTGTGCTGTGCTGAGCGCTGTATGGTTGTTGTGACTGATGTGCAGGATGAGCTTGTGCCAGAGTCCTCCGCGCTGGAGGAGGTGGAAATTTATGCCAGCAGCAACATCGGCAACTGCGACGGCCAACAAGGTATGTAATGACCAGAGTAGCCCGCTGGCATCCTGGAATGTGCCCCTTGGCATGGGCTCACTCTTACCCTGTCCCTCAACTGCCCCACCCTCGTGCTTTTGAACTGCTAGCATTGCCGGACGGGGATGTGCAGCCACAGGCTGACCTCAGCACTGCTGCCTGCGAGGCGACAGAGACGACGGAGGGCCTGCCACCTACATCAGACCAGCGGCACGAAGAGGAAGCGGGCAAAGCCAGCGGGCTGCAGGCAGAGGCCTCCCACACCAACTCTTCTGCAGGCGTTGAAGGAGCTGAGGGGCTGGAAGATGAGGTGGCGCAGCAGGGCCCGGATGGCGCTGAAGTAAGTGCGTGCCTGGAGGGACAGTCCGAGAGCTGCAACGTGCTGGAACGAACGCTGTGGCAGGGTGCTCAACTGGCAGGCTGCAATTCCCTGTTTGCCTTTTTGCAGCAGCCACAACTGCAGCAGTGCGTTGCTCGTCTGCATGCAGTCGCTGTGCTGTGTGGCACCCTGCGTTCTGATATCATGTCCAACTACCTACTGTTCACACTGGCTGTGCGCTGCTTGCTGTGACCGCAGGGTTGGCAGCTGAAACAGGCTGCAGATGGTGACGACAGCGCAGGAGACTCCCTGCAACCATCAGCAGATGTGCCGACGGAGGCCCCTGCGCACAGCCTTTCGGCAGCAGGGGTGGAGCTGCAACAGGAGGAGGTGGGCTTTGAGGAGGAGGAAGAGCAGGAGGAGGCAGGCCTGCACTGGGGCGCAAGGGTGGGAGTCAGCACAGCCACGGTACTCTCATACCCTGCCCCAGCGGGCCATGCTCAGGATGACGCAGGTGACTCAGACTCGCATGAAGGACGGCAGGGAGGGGCAGACGGGGCAGCAGGAGTGGGTGGCGTGCATGATGGGGCTGAGAGCACGGGGGCAGGGCAGGAGGTGGGATGCAGCGGAAAGGAAGCGGGACCAGGGCCGATGCAAGGTGGCAGGCAGCCCCATGCCCAGGCTCATGTGAGGTGGTCAGCCAACGGCAGCATGGTGGCTGACACGGCAGCAGGTTCAGAAGCAGCATCAGCGGCTGGTGGTGGTGAAACACAGGGCGCTGCACTGGGGAAGCCTTGGAGAGGGGGCCTGAAGAGCCGTGCCAGCGGCAAAGCTGCCAGGCGGACGCGCAAGCCCAAGGTTGAGGTCGAACTGGGCGACTCGCCGATCGCAGAGGCGCAGTGCACGGCAACAGCACTCGGCCGGGAGGACAGCACGGCGTCGGCAGTCAGCAGCCTTGCAGGCGCTGGGGGAGAGGCGCTTGTGTTGGGCGGCCGCCACACTGCTGCTGGCTCGGCCGACGCAAGGGACATTGAAGAGGGTCAGGTTGATGTCTGTGAGGCTGCTGTGTCTTGGGAAGCTTCCTCTGTTATGCACGTGGTAGGTGATGCAGGCATAGATGGGGGCGCAAAGCTCAGTGGTCAGCAATCGCGCCAGGGAGTTGTGACGCAGGTGCTGGGGGAGGAGCTGCCTGGGGAAGGCGGGCAGGCCATCATGGGCAAGAGCTGGCTGTTGGAGGAACAGAGCAGAATAGCATCGGCGCTGCAATCAGCACGTCACCATCTGCGCCATCTGATGCCCTGATGCCCCTGATGCCCCTGGTGCCCCTGACGCCCCTGATGCCCCTGATGCCCCTGACGCCCCTGATGCCCCGGATGCCCCTGCCCATCAGGCGGAAGTTGATGGGGAAGCCTCAGGGGTGATTACTGCGTCACCCAGGCAAGGAGAGGCAAGCGGAGCTGTGCAGGTGGATCCCCTGCACACAGCGGAGCTCAGTGCAGCTGAGAGACAATTGCCGCCACCTGCACTGCCCAGCCGGGCGAGTGGCCAGGGGCAAGTCGCTGAGGTGCAGGCAGGTGCACCTGCACCTGCATTGCTTGATGCTCCTGAGCCTGGATCCTTCCCGGAAGCAGTGCCTAACCTCGACCACCTCAGCCAGGAGCCCTTCCAGAGGGGTCCAAGGGGCATCCGAGCATCAGGCTTGCCAGTCGACAAAGGGTCCTCAGGGGTCGCCGCTGTCGACCGATTGCGGGGATCGGGCCAGGAAGCTGTTGCAAGTGGGCAGGCAGCAGCAACGCCGCTGCCGCAGCCGCTGCTCATTGACAGCCCTGCTGCCGGTGATGCTCGGCCTGTGGCTGCGGCTGCGGCTGCACCGGAGGTCCCATGGCATGGCTCCTTGCTTCAGGCACGGCCTGGTGGTGCAGTGCCAGACACGCTGCAGGCCGCAGGGCCCGGAGATCAGGCACAGGGTGGCCTGCACGTGGTGCAGCAATTGCAGGCGGGCAGGGCAGCGCTCAGCGGCCACAACATGCCACGGAGCCACCCTGGCAGCAGGAATGAGAGTGGTGGGTGTGCACCCAGTACGTTGGATGCAGCTGATGAGAGGGGGACAGCAGCAACAGCAGATTTGGCAGCAGGACGTGCAGCGGCAGTGGAGAGCGACGGGCCACAAGGCTCTGATTCCTGTTCAGTTGTAGAGGACGACAGCAGCGGGGAAGCACGGAAGCCTGCAGGGGTGGTGGTGAAGGCCAAGGCGCAGACGGAGCAGGCAAGCTGCTCAGCAGCGCCACCACAGGCCCCTGCGCGACAACCGAATTCATTGCCCGAGGTGAGGGTGCCAAGCTTATCTGCTCCACAAGGCAAGCACAGCATTTAACAATCGAGGCACGTGCTGCGTGTTGCTCATGCCCAGTGCTTCACTCTAGCTCTCATGTTGCCGCCGCTGCTGCTGCTGCCATCCCCGATGCTATGCAGAACGTGCGCCGCCATGCCAGGCTGCCAAGCCTTGCTCCCCTCCTGACAACATCACCCAAAGCTGCAGCAGGCTCGGCAGCAGTATTTGCTGAACCTTCCCTGCTGCAGCAGCAGCAGCAGCAGCAGCAGCAGCAGCAGCAGCAACTGGCGGCTGCTGTTCACCACGATGAGCAGCAGGGCTCCTGGTACGATTCGCCTCGCCATGCACTAGCGGCCCCAGGTATCCAGTCGCACACACAGCGGCTCCACCACCTACGCACGGGGCTGCTCCTTGCAAGCGCTTGCCAGGGCTCTAGCAGTAGCCTAGGGGCGGCCTCGCAGGCGGGTCCCCTGAAGCTGGGCGTGGGGGGGCTTGGGATGGCAAGGTCCAGCAGGGCGTTGACTGGGCAGGCCCAGCTAGGTGCAAATGCTGCAGCGCACGGGCAAGGCCATGTTGGTGAGGTGGCTGGGTTTGGCAACCACGTGCATGGCTTGTCGCTGAAGCCACAAGCGATGCATAAGGCCGGACCGCTGCTAGCGCCGTTACCGCACCAGCCTGCACCGCTGACGCAGGCCGACCTGGAAAGCTGCTTCCTCGCCAAGGCGCCAGATACTCGTGCGGGGGCAGCAGCCGGCGCAACGGCGCGCGATGGCGCTGATGCAGTGATGCGCCGACCGGGGCTCGTACCACCGCGGGGTGCGCTGGTGCCGCAGACGCAGACGCCGACCGGCGCCGGTGCGGCTGCCACCCTGAAAGCTCTGGTCAAAGGACTGGTCGGTCACCCGAGGCAGGCTGTGGCCAGGCAGGACAAGCCGGCAGACCGGTTTCCAGATGAGGTGCTGGGTGCGTTGAGCGGCCAAGGGCCGCATCAGCAGCAGCACAGGCAACGTGCCGTACTGGTGTCTGGCCGCTACCTGGCAAATGGCGGTTCTGGGCCTCGGCTGCGTGCCCTGCCGCGAGGCTCGATGGGCGCTGTGACTGCCTCGTCCGACGTGCACATGCTCAGCAGGCTCAAGCAGCAGGCCAGGGCGCAGGCCTTGCCCGTGAGCTGTGTAGCCAAGAGCTTGTCTTCGCTTGGCGCCGCGCTGCCCCTGCTGCGTGCTAGGCAGCACCAGCACCAGCATCAGGATCCACCGCAGCCAGCTGCAGTACATACTGTGCCTGTGGTGAGCGGCAGGCACCAGCACCGGGCATTGCCGGCGCTCGGTGATGCCCTGAGCTTCACTGCATGGGCTGGGCCAGTGCATGCCACCGGCTTGGCGCAGCACATGCAACGACTTGCACTGGGCCCCATTTGAGATACTGCATTTGGCCACCAGAGGTGCATCAACAAGTAATGTTTTGCTCAAAGACAAACGTGGCACGTTAATTTGTTTCAGATATTTCTGTCCAGGGTGCGCTGCATGTGTACCATTGATGATCATTGACGGTGGCGCGTGCTCCCTTCCTGAGCACAAACACTGCTTTGCACTGTCTGTCTGTGATGTCGTTATGAACTGCAACTTGTTCTTGCCAGGAGCACTGTGTCCTGTCGACTACCTCCACGAGGACAACGACACTTTGTGTATGCATCCTGAACCGTTGGACACTTGCCGCACTTCTGCAGCAGCTGGGGGCCTTCAGCGCCCTTGAGCAATAGACCTTGAAAGTTTTGTAAAGGCAATGAGCTCAGCCCTGACTCGCTTGAGCATGATCTCGCGGTGCTCACAACCTGAAGCCAGGATACCATGGCTATGAGGTTGCCCCGGATTCGTCGCCTGCCTATGAGCACCTGGCGGCGCTGGCACCATTGCCTAGGCGACGGGTTGGGGGGAGCAACTTGACCTCTGCTCGCAACCGCAAAAAGCTGTTTCAGGTGCAAGGTCTGGGTTTTGACAATCTGCTGGCGCTAGCGCTAGTGCTCTTGAGGCTGCCGGTCAGGGGTGTCAGACCGCAGTGTCACAGCAGATGGGCTTCCAGTACCATAAACAGGTGGGCCAGCGCGACACCACAAGGAGACCATGCCCTGAGGCGAGAAAGGGTGCAAGGAAGGGTTAAGGAAAGGTGCAACAAAACACTCCTCACACCCCGTTGCTGCAAGCAACAACAAAGCAGGAAAGCGAGGGCGAGGGACGCACAGTCCAGACGAACCTGACCATGACCTCAAGACGCGTCACAGCAGCATTACAACTGCAAGACCCTTGCAGCCCTTGTTGCAGGTCAGCAGAGCATGCTGAGAAAAGCAGATTCGGCTGGGTGGGCCTGGCCTGGTCACTTAAGCTCAAGATTTGCCACAGAACCTCGCTCTGCCAGCCTTCTTGCGCCCGCCCCAGCAGCGTTGCAAGCACGCTGGCTGCAAAGGCCCTAAGGACAACGCCTCCCCGAATCCCTGGAAGGTTTGCCTTTGGCGGCGTGCGCTCAGGCGCTATCCGCTGGACACGGGCAGGCTGCTGCCTGATGCTTCAGACAGAAGTGCAACAGCACTTGCATATGCCCTGCCCTATGGGCCCGGGCCACTGCCACTACTAGCACAAGTCAGCTGTACAGACGTGTAGGCAGTGAGCCTGGCTGTGGGGCCTCAGCGGCGATGCAGGGACTTCTCACAGTTGTCCTCTGCTCTTGTCACACTGCCATCAACAACTGCTGCTATGTCCTCCACTGGCAGCAGCGGCTTGCTCTCCCGTCCAAACTGCGCCACCAGCAGCACAAGCTGCTGGCAGTCACCAACAACATCGGCAGGCACCTCTGTCGCTGCCCACTGTTGCAGCTGCTCCACTGTCACCTGCTGCCTCTCGGCCTCATCGGCGCGCGTGTCTGCGCTGCACAGCTCCTTAAGGGCGCTGCTGGTTGTGCACGCCTCACTCACAGGCCAGCCCTTCTGGCGCAGAAAGTCACAAAACCTTTGCCACCTCTGCAGCTTGTCCGGCACCAGCTCTCCGTGAAATGCTTGGGTGCGCAGCTCACTCAGAGTGGTCCCCCCTGCGGTGGCCCCGGGCCGCACCAAGGATGTAGGTGTGCGCCACTTTGTCCAGCATGACCGCAGCCTCGCCCAGCAGCATGCGCCTCCTGTTGCCCTCCATCTGCGCCTCTAACCTCTCCACGCGCTGTGTCAGGTGTGTCAGCTGCAGCTGCAGGGTTACAGCGGTAGCGACAGGCGCTGCCCTAGCACCAGTCCCCATCACGCCCATGGCTTCAGGTTAAGGGCGTTAGGGCCTGAGCAGCAGCAGCCAACAACACCCCACGTATGTGTGTGCTGGAGACGCTTGTGGACCGTGACGAGGAAGGGTGACGAATGCGCTACCTGTGCAAGACGCAGTGTGCACAGCATGTTGCAACATTGCACATGTCATGCATGCAAGCGCACAGCAGACAGGTGTGCTGGCGGCCGCAGTAACGCAGGGCTGCATGGCAGCTGGTTGCATGTGGCTGCCTCTTTGCAAGGAACCGCCATGTGGCCGCACCTAGTGCTGGAAAGTTGATGTGTTGCCTCGGCGAAGGAGACTCGTGAGGCGCCTGTCGCCCGGCGGTTCGAACGCGTCTGCAGCACCGACTGGCAGCTAATTTGCCCCACTCTAGCAGGCGCAGGTCACACAGTGCAAACTTGCAAATGAATTTCCATTCTTCTGCTGCAAGCTGCAGCATGACGGCAAGTGGAGTTGGACTACAGTGACTGTCACCAAGCTGCGCTAGACTGATGATGGCTACAGCGCAGTTTCAGGTCCGACGCAGCCCTTGTTGACACTTGGCAATCAGCGAGGCAGGGTGGGCTTGCGGTGCAGCACCAGCCACACATGGGGACCTGGGGCCGAAATTTAGTGCAGCAGGAGGGCTGCGCCCAATCACAGAGCGACCAAGGAGGCATTGATTACGTGAAACCGTGCCGCCGCCCTTGAGCCCTGTTTTTGCAAATCAGCCAAGCGGAGTCTCAAAAGGAGCTGTGTATGCTAAGCTGTAAGCTCTCAACGTTCTACTGAGGTAGCAGTGCTTTGGTTGGTGATGTTCCTTTCAGCACAACAATGAGCTGCTTGAACAGTCACTGCAGGCAGTCCCAGCTTTGCATGTTTTACATAGGAGCAGGAGAGGTTGAAGTTTGCCACCCTGCCATGCGCCCACGGCACTCTCCTGTCATGAAACATCAACATGGCTCATTGTTAGAAACAAATCTGGTCATCCGCGCTGGAAATGCGGGGCGCATGCATCAGCCACCTGATGCATGCATAAAGCCACTGGTACAGTTCTTCACAATCATACATTCCGATCTCAGCAAACATGCTCTGTTAAGCAGCCTCAGCGGCTGACGGAGCGCTCCCACAAACATCGCCCAGAAGGTTGAGCAGGCCAAGTACATAGCGACAAGCGCTCTCGTTGCCGCCCTGACAACGGAAAAGTAACCGATATACAGCGCATCTATGAAGGCACAGTGTGCCATCCCTTGTGCGGGAAGGGCCGTGCCTTTGCACCAGCTACCAATGTGCTACGCCCTGGCAGAAGCAGAGCCATTTAAGTGAGGGGAAGGGCAGGGCAGTGGGGAACAAACTACTTGCCAGTCCTCCTGAGCATCGTTCAGCGCCAAGTAAACAACATGGATGGCGAGGCGTTGATGCGCACTGGGTGGCGTTGAGCAGTGACACCGCTCGCCCTGCCCCCGTGACGTCACTGGCAGGGGGTGCAGGGTGTACACGTGAAAAAACTGGGTTGAGCTCTTGCAGCACTTGAAGCGCTCTGGCGGGGCGTTTGGGCAAAAGGACATTCATCAGCCGGTCAGCGGCACTTCTGGCAGTGGTGAAGCACTTGCTCACTCCATGGCGGCCAAAAAGGTTACGGCCTTGAGGGCGCCAGCATCCGTGAAGTAGGGCACCAGGATGGCTCCGCAGTCTTCAAGCTGCACAAGCGCCACCAGCTCAAGCTGTGCCATCTGCCGCAGCTCTGCAACCTGCTGTGGCCCTGCCGCCGTGATGCATGTGCTGCAGGCGACGCCGGCCATGCGTGCCACAGCCTTGCGCGGCTGGATGCTGGACACGACCAGCTCCTTGGGCAGACCTGTCAGCACCTGCTCTGGCACTTGCATGCTGAGGCGGCAGAACTCCGCAGTACTGCCACCTGGCGGCTTCACCTTCACCAGTCCCGTCCAAGTGGCCTGCGGCTCGCCGCGCCTGCGTGGCGTCCCCGCCTGTTGCTGGGCGCTGCAGGCTGCGTCCTCAGCCTCTTCATGGTCGTGCTGGCATCGCTGACGTTTGGAGCGACCTGCCGCCACGTCGTCTTCACTCGACGCGCTGGAATTGCTCCGAGCCTTGCCTGCGCGCATGTTCGCAGCCGCATGCATGGCGACGGTTAACCCAAAAGCTTGGTTGTGTCGCGACAGGTATTGCCACAGAGGGGCAAAACGCAGCTGGCACTGCTCAGTCGCAATTCGGCACTCACCCTCGCTGCCAGTGCCGCTGCTCAAAGCCTGTTTGTACTTGTCAACGACGCGAGCGAAATCCAGCGCCCCCAGCGCCGTCTTGCTGGCTGTGTCGACGAAACCTGCTTTCGCTGCCTCTTGTGCGCGCTGCAGCAGAGGGATGATGCCGCTGTCTGCCCATTGGAAGTCGCTGCGCGCTGCTGCCACGGCACGGCGCAAAAGGTCTTCCACAGCCTGCGGCGTTGAGTCTCGACTGCCTGCCAGGCCCTCCACCAGCGTGTACCAGCGCTGCCCCCCATTTGCATCTGCTGCTGCTGCAGCGTCAGCAGTGCTGTCGCCGTCCTGGGTGATGGGGATGGGTGCCTCGGGCGCAACAAGCACCTCGCCAGAGGATGGGGGCGCCATGGCTCTCAAGGCACTGCACAATCGTGGCAGGGGAGGATGCGCAGCACTCGCCGATGCACGTAGCTGTGAAAGCAGCGCGCGCAAACTTGGGGCCCCCCCAAGTCATACCATGCGTAGGGAAACCGGTCTATTATCCCAATTTCCGCGCGCTTCGCACTTGCCGCCGTGTCAAGCTGCACGTGCGTAAATATGTGGAAGGAGAAGAGCAGTTTTCGACAAAGATGTTCGCTTGTTCTCGCAAATGACCTGCCATGCCAAGAGTTACAATTTGAAGATATAACTTGCACCGGCCCAGCATTTAGATGACGCCAATCTTGTTGGCGACGTCCAGGGCGTCGTAGTCAGCAGTCAGTCGCACGTACGCCTTCTTCTGCCCGTCAGGCCTGCGGGTGGCGCAGGGGTAGCATTGTTCAGAAGCAGCAAGGTTCATGAACTAAGGCAATAACGAGGGACAAACTGCGTGAGACGGCCTCAAGCATCTGCCTGCTGTATGCCGGCCACAGAAGCCCCACACACCTGACCAGAGTGTTGATCTTCTTGGTCTGGATGTCGTACAGGGTCGACACAGCGTCCTTGATCTGCTTCTTGGATGCCTTCTGGTCCACAATGAACACCTGCAATACACCACCACAAGTGGCAACGCTACAAATGATCAGCATCCGCAAGGGCGCACTAGACTAAAGAACGGCCCTTGCAGCATGTATGTGACGGCAGAAGCCGCGTCCTAAGCAACGCCCTTGGTCTGCCCTTGTTGAGCCATGCACCCAACCCCAGCCTCGGGCGTGTTTAAGCAGCTTATCCACGCACCAGGGTGTTGTTGTCCTCAATCTTCTTCATCGCCGACTCAGTGGTCAGGGGGTACTTGAGAACAGCGTAGGCATCCATCTTTTGGGTGCTCGCAGCGCTGTCAAACGGCCAACAAGGCAGGGGCGGCACATTGGCGGGTGTAAGCTGACCCAACGTCACCACATTGGCAATCTACACGGTGCAGGACCTCACTCGTGAAGTACGCATACATCCACTGTAATCAATTGGGCCTCGGGACCATGGCCAAAGCTAGCTTTAGCGGCAGCACAATGGCAGAGGCATGCCTGCACGTACTCCTGGCCCCCACTGTCCAACCAATGCACACGTATTTGTGTTTGACACCTGCTTCCCACTTCCCAACACCGCCTTCATCCCTCAACTGCCAGATGAGGGCATGCATCCATTCCCCTCCTGGCACACCAGTCCCGCCTCTGGCGTGTGACTGCTGCCCCATGGCTGCTGTCCCATGCGCACGCCAAAGTTCATGCAGCGCATTGCAAGAGCCCAGGCCCAGCCCCACGTTACATGCAAGCGTAGAACGCGCTCCACTGGCTCAATCTAACGCAGCCTCCACTGGCCCAATCCAACACAGCCTCACCTGATGCGAGTGTACTTGGGGTCGCGAGAGCGCTTCAGAGTCTTGGGCTTGTGGAAGACCACAGAGAAGCGAGGCTTGCGGCTCCGCTTGAAGGTGCCCTTCTTGACCGCCTTGGCGGCTTTGGTGGCCTGAGCCTTAACATCTGCAGGTCGCACACACGGGAATGAGAGGGGCAGGGCGATCACGTGTTCTGTTGTGGGGGTGCAGTATCTATTGCACAGTATGCGACGCCTGATGCTCGGCTGCTGCATTTGCATTGGTGCAGCAGCCCCTGTCTCAGCTGGCACTGCACTGTTGCTGCCAACCACTCGCGGTTGGCCCAGAAGCACGTCTGCGTGCATGGACGCATGCTGTTGGCGGCTAACTCTGTGGTGCTGTTGCTTAGCTGCATGCATGTGTGCACGATTGCTGTCGCCCGTGCGTAAGAAGGTGAGACGATAGCTGCGCTGCGCTTGCATGTTGGCTGCGGCCCCCTCGGACGCAATGAGGACTGGTGTGGAGTGACCGGCGCACGGCGTGAGATACGCTGCGTGGCTGGATGACATGCGAAGCAACGCCTCCGCTGCTCTCAACCCATGCGCGCGCATGCAGCCAGCGCGACAGCCACCTCCACGCCTCTGAGTGCTGCCTCCATCCCGCCAGCAGCCGCTCACCCTTGGGCGCCATTTGGAATGCGGCTCCTCTGATCGAAAAGAGAGAACGCAGCGTTGCAGCGGCATAGGACGCCGGCGCTCCACACCTTCCATACTCGAACTTTGGGGAAATGAAACTTGCGCTCTCTCGTTCCCCGCAGACCAAGCACCCAGTGGTTACAGGGCAGGAATTTACGGCATTTCATGCGCATGATTCAATGTAAACAGCCAGGACCTTCACTTTGGAGGACCTTCACTTTGGATGTGAAATGGATGTCAGCTGAGCATATGCAATTGAGAACACGGCTTTCGCATGCCGAGCCAACCCACGGCGATGAGTCGTAGTTATCTCAAAGCAAGCCACCACCTGTTGCCAGAGTTGTACACAGCGCATGCCCTAACTTCAATTGAAGGATTCAACGCAGGGGGGCATGGCCGAAATTGAGCCTGGCCCCCTCACACAAACGTGTGGGAGCGGTTGCCGGAGGCAGGCGCCAAGCGTCGCTTGCCACCGCGCAGGGCCACAGCATCCTGCTGCCCATCGTTGGGGCTCCACGGCCCCTTCTTCGGCTTGCCAGCGCCCCTGCCACCCCTGCCACCTTTGGCCCCCTTGCCGCCCCTGCCGCCTCGGTCGCCTCTCCCCCTGCTGCTCCTGCCGCCCCCCCTGTGGTCCCCTGCCTCGCCCCCTGCCCCCTCCCCGTCCTCTCCCTCGGCGCTGCGCTTGCGCCCCCGCTGCCCGGCCTGCGCGGCGTCATAATCGAACGGCACGACCTCGTTCGCCTTGCCCCGCAACCCACGCGCCTGTGCCTTCCGCAGCCGCTCCTCTTCCCCTGCTTCCCGCTCCGCCTCTGCCCGCTTCAGAGCCGACGGCTTGGCAAAGATGCCGGTCGCGGCCTTGCGCTTCTTGCCACCGCCCTGTCCTCCCTCGCCGTCAACGTCGCTTCCATCAGAGCCATCAGAGTCTGCGCCCTTGCCAGGTAGGCCTGTGGGCAAGCGTGTAACAGGGACAGGTGACACTCTGGAACGCGGTCAAAGGCGGGGCTCTAAGTCAACGGAACTCGGCCCTAGGCATCATGACCTGCACCCCTATCATGTAGAACAGGGCTGTCTTTCGAAGCAAGCCAACCCATACCGGGCGGTTTGAATACGCATTCTTAAACAGGTATTTTCGTCTAGGTGGAATGCAATGTGACAGCACCATGGCAATCAGCGTAGTTGCAGGACGTGCGTTTCCATCCTGTTCCACCAGTCCAAATTGAGAACCCTAACCTGCCCCACCACTCACCTGGCGTCTCCAGGCCCGTCACATACTTCCTCTTAAGCATCTCCCGCATCTGGCTGTTCTTCGTCGGGTCACGCAGCGTCGCCCCGCCCTTGCCCCCTTTGCCCTTCCCCCCTGGCCAGGGCTGTGCGTCGTGGCGCTCCTGGCGCCTCAACTGCAGATGCAGGGTTTGGGGTGGAGGGTTGGCAAGAGTTTAGGAGCGGGGTTCTGAGGAAGCACATGACTCTACAGCTTGGAAGTGCTTTGCAGGCTGGATACCCTGGTGTCAACTGGCCCGACACGGAGGCGTGGAGCATGTCAACCATGTTGCATAGGGCACCTGAACATGTGCCCCTCCCTTGCAGAGTGCAAACGTGACTCACCTTTGATAACGGCACCGGCACGTACTCCAGCGAATCTAAACCCAGGTCGCTGCCGCGCACCGCGCCAGCGCCTCGCCATGTCGCATCCGCCGCACCACGTTGCCCCTCCTCCCCCTCCCCCTCCCCCTCCCGCCCCTCCTGCTCCGCCTCCTCATCGTCTTTCTCCTCCGCTCCTTCCCCGCTAGCGCCAGGGGAGCCGCCGGACGCCGCATCGCCCGCCTGCCCTCCGTCCCCCACCATCACTTCCTCCGCGTGTCCGTCCACCCCGAGGAAGACTGTCTGGGTCCCCGATGCGATCAGCCCATCCATGGCAGCTCGGATGTCTGCTCACACGTGTGGCCAGTAGGGCAAGAAGGGAAGGGGCAGTTAGGGGTGTGGCAAAACTAAGGACACAAGCACCAGTTGATGTGCTTGTGGCAGGGATTGACAAGAGTGCAACGAACACATCTCATCCACGTCCAAAGCATCCCGTGCAGGCTTGTAGCTCAGCGCAACCCAAGGCAAATCCTCTGCTTTCATGTGATGCGCTTTGCCATTACAAAGATGATGCTCATGCCTAAGGGCTCTGCAGCAGCTGAACAGTGCACAACACGGCACGGCTGCGCACCTTCTCTCGTGGTCGCGGCCTCATCAGCCTCCTCACGCCCGCCCTCCTCCGCCTCCTCCGGCGCCTCGCTCCCATCCCCAACCGCCGCCTCCACCGCCCGCTTCGCTCCACTGCTCGCTGCCCCCCCTGCCGCCGCCACCGCTCCCCCTGCCGGCATTTCCGGGGCTGCCGTCGCCTGCGGAGCGGAGACAAAGGGAAGCGCAAAGGAGGCGCGAAGGCGGCTGACCCTTGCCGCCGCGTCCTCCCCTGCCAAAGAGCCGCCGCCAGGCTGCAAGGCCGGCTGCCTCTGCTTGGCGCGCCCAAACATCGAAGCCATCGCGCTACCTGGGCGAGGCAAGGGAAGCGTGCGAACGGTGTGGGGTCAGGGAAGGGGTATGAGGGTCAGGCATGCGAATTATCTCAAGGTCATGTCAGGTGATTTGCAGGTTTGCAAGGGCAAGGCAATGTTCTGTGACTCCGTTATAACGCACTGAAGCCGTGACCAAGCTACAATTCATGGCACTCGTGGAGCGCACAACAGGCAAGTGCTTGAAGTCACAGGCACAGCACAGCTGTGCTGACCGAAACGTTGCTTGGCACATGCGTGGTAACAACGAGGCAACACACCTGCAGCTGAAGCGCGCGCAGGCCCAGCTGTAGCCTTCGCCGCCGTCGCTGGTGCCGACACCGCTGTGGCGCCGTCGCTGCTGGAGGCGTCGGCAGCGTCCAGCGCCACTGCGCCCCCCTCCCCATTCCCCTCCGCCGCCCCTGCCGCTGCAGCTCCTATCTCTCCCCCCGTCGTCGCGGCCGTGGCAGCTGACGCCGGCGCGGGTGCTGCGGTTGCCTTGGCTGCCTTTGCAGCGCCAAACATGCTGCCCTTGCCCTTGGCCACCGACGCCGCCTTCGCCGGCAGCAGCGGCGCGAGGACCTTGGGCTGCAGCGCAGGCACCGCCGCCGCCGCCCCGCGACCTCCTGCAGCGGAAGCAGCAGCAGTCCCCCCTGCTGAAGCCGCTGCACCACCAACAGACGCCTTCCCCGCAGCAACGGCAGAGGTGCCAGCTGCCGCGCCGACGGTGGCACCGGCCGCCTCTTCCACCTCTGCATCCTCGACCTCCTGGAGGGTTTGTGCCTGTCCCCGGGCTGCAGCCGCAGCGGCGGGGGTGGGCATCTCGCGCGGGCTGGCCTTGCCCGTGGCGATGGCCGCCATCAGCTCCGCCATCCTACGGCAAGGAAACGCCACAGCGCAGCAACAGCAGGAGGTGAGAGAGTATGCGGTCATGGCAAGAACAGGGCCTAGGCGGGCTGAAGCAGGCTGTAGGCAGGAGCAGAGCTAGGCGGGCTGATGATGCAGGCTGGGCTGGGACACAGCCGGCGATGAGGGAGGTGACAGGATGTGCGTGAAAGGTGCAGGGGTTGCTTAAGCCTTGTGGCTCTTGCCCGTATCCCACACTTGCGACAGCATCCTCTCCTGCCTTGCCCTGGCTGCACTGCATCTCTATCAGGCAACGCACCTGCGAGTAACAGGCTCCGATGCAGTGCGCCCCAGCGCCCGCAGCAGTTCCTTGGCGTTGCCTGCAAGCATCAGCAGTAGCAGCAGTATCATCATCAGCAGCAGCAGCAGCAGCAGCAGCAGCAGCAGCAGCAGAGGCAGCAGCAGCATTAGCGGCAGCAGCAGCAGCAGAGGCAGCAGCAGCAGCAGAGGCAGCAGCAGCAGCAGCATTAGCGGCAGCGGCAGCAGCAGAGGCAGCAGCAGCAGCAGCAGCAGCAGCAGCAGCAGCAGCAGCAGCAGCAGCAGAGGCAGCAGCAGCAGCAGCAGCAGAGGCAGCAGCAGCAGCAGAGGCGCTTTGATGGTGTGTGATCAATTGGTTGAGCAAGGCTCCTCCAAAGTAAGCAGTGCATGAGCATTATGAGACCAGAACTCAGAACAGTTCCACACCTGTCAACAGGTTTCAGGAACGCTGGTCGTGCTTACCAACCCAGTCAAAAGGACAGGCAAACCTACCATGTGGCTCTCGAGTCAGCAGCTTGAGCTACAGCAGCAAGCAACAACCATTCCCCGACTCCACAAAAGTTTTCTAAAAGGCTAGTGATGCGTACCAGGTGGCTCTTGAGCCAGCAGCGTGAGCTGGGCCTTGGGCAGTACGTAGCCTCCGCTCTCGTCCTCTTCGCGGCACACCCTGTCCCGCCACTCGTACAGCGCGCAGAACACGCCCGCCTGCACAGGACTCAGACGCAGCCCCAACCTGGGGATGGGACAAGAGTGGCAGGGTTGAAGGTGGGAGGGAGGCTGAGGG